>APFE030054997.1:0-85274 GCA_000404065.3 Pinus taeda | reverse complement strand
TTTATTTTTTTAAATAAAAATAAAATATTTTCTAAATAAAAGACAATGTCAACCATAATTAAAAACAAAAAAGAATATATCTATTTGGTTAGTGGTTAGTTTTAATTAAAAACATTGTATAATATTAATAATCTCACTTAACCGCAAGGGTTAGCTCAGTTGGTCAAAAACTGTGTTTTGCCATCGGGAGGTCACAGGGTTGAATCCACCCAAAGCCCTTGGGGTCAGGTCTTGCAGTAGGCTGAGGGGCGATTTAGCCTAGATATCGTCCAAATTTTTCCATGGACATAGTGACCACTCACTGACCAGGGTGCTCGTGAACCACATGCAAAAAAAAAAAACAATCAATAATCTCACTTTCATTACGTTCGCTGAGTTTGTTGTTGATTTTACAACTTAGAAGATGTGGTAAGAATATCTCACGCTCACTCTCAACCATAGACAAATTATTTGGATGTTCATATGAAATAACATAATTTATATCAATTAAAAAAAAAGTAATTAAAATTAAAAAAATATTGTTGTGCCTAGTTATAGTGCAATATGAGGGAGATGTGTATCAAGTTGATGCATGTCCCTTTTAAAATAAAATTAAAATATTTTCTAAATAAAAAAAACAATGTCTACTACAAATAAAAACAAAAATGAATATATATTTTTTTGTTTACTTTAAATTAAATGCATCAAAAAATATCTATAATTCTACTGTCATTGTATTTGTGGGATTTGTGGTTGACATTACAACTCAAATGATGTAAAAATATTCCACTCTCACTCTCAACCATAGATAAAATATTAACAAAATTCTATATCAGTTTTTAAAAATAAAATAATTATAGAAAAAAAATTATCCCAATTTTTGAGATGGAAGATGTATTAATTTTTATACTTGTTAAAAATTTATTCCGATTAAGATTTAAGATAAACTATTTAAATATTCATATACTCTCTCTCTTCTCTCTCTCTATATTATATAAGGAAAGGAAAATAAGTATATTTATTGAAATAAAATAATAGTGTTTCTATAAAAAATAATAAAAGAGCTGTGTATTCGTTTAATTCTTAATTAAATTTATGTGGCATTTTAAATATTAATAAAAAATAATAATAAACTAGATTATAAATAAAATATTTGAATTAATTTGGCTCATTTTGGATATATTTTTGGCAAGTTTACTTATTCTACATAATCCAAATGCTCAAGTAGATTTTCAAAGAGTTGAATCCATTTATACATTAAAAAATGCAATTTAAACAATAAATTTGTTTATATTGCACTATAAAAGAAATTTGCACTTCATAAGATTTGATAAATCCATGGCATTGAAACTATTTTATCATCATTATTTTAAATATGTAAACATGGAACACTTAAGTTTATTACTCCATGGTATTGAAATTATTTTGTCATGCAAAATATATCAATTGTATTTTATATTCCAAGAAATCCATGAAAAACATTGATATTTAAATGTATACATATATTATTCATTATTTTAAATATGTAAATACCAAACACTTAAAATCATTTAAGTTTAAGAATAATAAATAAACACCAAAAATGTTGTATGCCACTTGTTTATGGGAAAACCCTGTGTAGAGTTGAACCTTTGACTTCTTAAAAAGAAGCACATATCTTTGACTATTAGATAGTTTTGTATTATTTTAAAAAATGTAATATACTTAAGATATGTAATTAAATTTATGACCATAATGTAATAAATAAGTATGGTGCAACAATAGTCATATGACAATTATATATAATCATTAATCTGTAATATTGATTAGTTATAGAACCATTATTACATGATATTTATTTACTACATTATGAAATTATTTTTTATATTATACCTTAGTTATACTACAAAATCCTTCCTCGGATTTAAGAAGATTACTTAAATTTGATGAGATTTTTTGAAATTGCTAGGAAAAATGAGTCTTTTTTGTAGCTTTTTTCAATGAAAAAGTACTTATTATCGCGCACCTTCCTCCTGCTAAGATTATATCCTTGAATTACAACAAGTTCCTATATTTTCAAAAGTTTATCTACATAAAATATGAGGAACCTTAAATTTGATCTGAGGAGGTTGTTCAAAATTAATTCTATACAACCTCCATTAGTTTGAGAAGGTTAATTAAAATAGATTTTGTTCCACCTCATACTCTTAAATTGGGAGAGTGTTCCTAGATTTCGAAGAGTTTATCCACATGAAATTTGGGGAACCTTAAATTATCGTAAACCTCTTTTGATTTGAGAAGGTTGCTCAAAATTGATTGAATTCGACCTCCCTTAGTTTAAGATGGTTGTTTTCAGGCAATTTAATTATTTAAATTATGTTACATTCATTTGTCAATATGTGGTCACAAACTTATAAACACCAACATTGTATGTGTCAAACTAAGACATAAATTATTTTCAAGCTATGAAAGAACTTTTACAGCCTAATGCTGTAAGGAATGCATTGGCAATAAAATTCTATCAAAACAAAAATTACAAGGCTACAATTTTTTTTTGGATCATTGAGCTTATGTTTTCAAGTGCGCTTTTTTAACTCTAATCGCAGTCCTTTGATTGGAATCAAATGCATTAAATGGTTGTATGATTCCTTAAGAATCACTTTCATTCTTTAACCTTCAATGCCTAAGTTATTTACACTTAAAAGATGAAATTCAATTAGGAAGAAAGTAAAATGCTACAAGTTTGTTGGATCACTAGGATTATGTTTACAAGAGAATTTTATGAGCTTTGACCACAATACTTGTTTTTTCTTAAAAGGCATCAAATATCTTTTCAATTCCTTAAAAATCACTTTCGTTCTTCAACCTTGAGTGCCTAGCCTCTATAGGGAATCCACAAATTTTCAATGGACATGCGAAAGTTCAAGAACTAAAATGATAATGATTTAAAATATTGATTTATAGAATAAAAATAAAAATAAAAATATATCTAATTACCTAATATAACTAATAAATAAATGAATTTGCAACACAAACTAGGTAGGGGCGCCTACTTATGAAAACTATGTAGGGGGGGCTACTTATGAAAACTATGTTCCCAACACCTCCCCTAATTATCATAATACAAGGGTATATTTCACATATATCATCTTACTTAACTCTTTAATCTAGTTTTTTACATTTATAATATTTTTAAACCTTTATTTAAATTTTAGATCTATGGGTTAAAAAACACTACACATAATAAGTAAAAAAACTAACTACTTCATAATAAAAACAAAACCATGGTATAGTGGGAACCTAAGGATGATAAGGCCCTTATCTGCTTAATGCCCCAATACCCATGTCCCTATTGTGCAAAAAATCCTTATCGTGTCCATATCAATCTTGTATGATAATGATACATTTTAAAGAATCCATGTTGTGTTCATGGCCCTGATAATGGTCGTTTAGCTCAAGAAACTAAAGATAGTGTCCCTCAATTTCTTCCTCGACCATGGTCGCAAACTCAACCCTGGTTCACAAAGATTTAGATTATCCCTAGTGTACAAAACCCCATATCAATTCCCATATCCAACATTAAGAATGATCATATCCTATACAAGATACGTTTTGTGGTTTCAGGATTTATTTATGAACCTTGGTTCCTAGAGACTTCATCTAGAGCCTAAGGGCCTTCTTTTCCTCGCATGCCCATTGGCAGGGCCCTGAGGCCCATTTTTACAATACAAGGCATTTTAGGAACAACCATATTCCACTTAAAGGCTAGATATCCTCATTTTCCAAACTTTCCCAATGAGAACCACCACTAATATACATAGATAATATGTATTCAATATATGTGTGTTGGTATATATACTAGGTATAAGTATCAATATATATGCTAGAGTATATACAAATAATATGTCAATATAAATACTTATATGTGTGTGTGTTGGTATCTATACTAGTTATATGTGTCGGTACACACACACAGAAATATATAATGTCGGTATATATACCAGTACATATATTGAATACATAATGTGTTGGTATACTAGTGGTTTTCGTCATTGGATACGCGTAATACATAGATAGATTAAGAGATTAATACTTTAGTTTATAGCTGTAAAAGCATCCTAACTTGGTATATTTTAATTCTTTAATAATTATATTAATTCATCTATGTTATGTGGTTGTCCCTAATATGCTAGTGGTTATCCTTACACCACGGTTAGGGCCCTAATACAAATCCCTAACATGACAAACCTATAATATTGTCCCTATTATACTTGTAGGATAAATATTTCATTGCTTGTGTGGTGATCCTCATTTTGCAAGTTTTCCCAATGACGATCACCATTTGTATACTCACATAATATGTATTCAATATATTTCTGTTCAAAATTTATTTGGATGGAAGGCCAAATTTCTCCCATGTCTTCATTAATTACTTTCCAGATGTTTTCCTTCACCTGTGTAAATGTTTTTCCCATGGCACAATATTCTTCCATTTTCTGTAATCTTTGGTACAAGGTGAGATTTTTTGTGTTTCTGTCAAGTAAGAATTTTCATACCTTGTACTCTACTCCTGCAAAACATTTATCACATCTTTCAATTTCTTCATCTCTTCTCCCTGTATTGTCATATTTTCCATAGATTAAGCCAATTTAACTGAGTCATCCACCACTAAGGTGGGAAGCACTGTTCAGGAAGATGTTCCGGCTATAGAAGTTTATGTAGAGACTATTGTCTGAAGTAGAGATGTAATAGGAACTGCATCAAGAAGAACCACAACAAGGTGTGAATTCTACTCCTTTTCCTTTATTAATTTATCCAATTCTACTTCCAATTCTTTAATCTGGGCAGCTTGCTCCACTAGCATCTTTAGCATTTCTTCCTTTTGTAACTCTGTCTCTCCAAGTTCTTTAGCTTGGGGGTCTTCGGTTGCTAGCAGCTTCAATTTCTTCTTCAATGATGCAATATCACCATTCTTGTTTCTGATTATTTCTTCTGTAGCTTTTGTATTTTCTGGATCAAGTCCTTCTTTGACTATCATTTCCTCCAAATATTTGATTCTAGTATCTTTGGCCAATGAGGAGACTTTCTCCAATTTGAGTTGAGACTACACATTATTTATAGTAAGTTGTAGTTTTGAGGCAGTGATAGCAGTCTGTGTGAAAGTTAAATATACCATCTCACCTTCTTGTGTATGCATATCTATTTGATCCAAAGGATGGACATCCTTTGCCTCAAATCCTAATGTGGTATATTTGAATTCTGCTACTAACTTTGGTTGAGGGACCTAGGCTAGCAAGAATGCCATATAAATTCTTCCCTTCTCTGTATGATATGTTGAAATTAGTCTATGCTAAAGGGAAGAGAATTGTTTTTTGAACCAAGCTGATATGTTTTCATGAATGGCCTCATTCCTTTGCTTGATTTCCTTGTATCTCTGAAAAATGTCCAATTGTTTCTTCTCTGTAGAAGTTTCAAGTGTTTCAGGGACAGTAGCTGGAATATCCTTTGTAACTAAGGAAGATGATGGAAATTTTGTAGTTCCATTATCCATCTTGAATATCTTCAAACCTAAGAGCACAATCATGCATTGTGTGTCATCCAGTGATGAAAATTATATTCTAGAACCGAAGCTAGTTTAAGCTTCTTAGTATATATTTTAAATTCCTTACCTGATACTTCGGTAACTCGAGAATTATCCTCCCTTCCTCTCTTTTCTGATTTCTCTTTGGGTAGTGGAGTCTCTGAAGTTGTCCTTGAAAGTACCTTCTCCTTGGCCTCCTGGAACGTATTTTCCACCCAAGTGTGTTGGTCCATATACTTTTCAATTTCATGCCTTTGTGTGTGCACATATGGTGTAGTTTTTTTTCTACTCTCAACTTGGAAATTACCCAAAAGGGGTCTTAAGACCAAGTGAAACTCAGAGGGAAGTTCATTTGTTTCAGCAGGAGTTCTGCTTCCTCTCATGTTGCTCTAGTGTTGTAGATGAATGGTCCAACTTGTGTCTTAGTCCTAAACTGGTATTTTTTCTTGGCTGCCACAAAGTCAATATTGTCATAATGAATTATATGCCTGATATATTCCAAGGAAAATATCCTCATGGGTAAGTATTTGGGCAGTTTGTATGGTGATAGCTCGAAACCAGACACTCTAATCTTTGTAAATGATTAGTAAAGGTACCAATCCCTTGTTTTAACCTGATCACTGAGCTGCAGAACCTTCTGAATTTCTTCACTGGTCCTTGGAACTTGCTGGCCACTCAACACACAAGTGGCTGGAAATACAAATTGATCTATAAACTATGAAAAGTTGTACAGATATGATTATTTTTTGACTAAAGAAGTCTAGAAAACAACTAACTATGGCTCTCCTTGCTGATACAGTTTTTGCACTGAGAATGGAAACTTATCTTCTTGGAAAAATATAAACATGTACATAAGAATGGATGAGTACCTGAACATTCCTTCAGTAAAAAAACTGAAGGAATTGTTCATGGATTATATTTTATAAGAAGTGACCATATAATCAAAGGTGACTGATGGTCCTTCTTCTGAAGCAAGAGTGGACAAAAAACCTAGAATAGGCTCATCTACCCACTCATTTGAATAGTAACCAAGAATGGAAGACAAAACAGAAATAATATGTCTTATTCTTTGAGGGAACATAGAAGAGGGATATGGGGTATTTTTCTTAGGGAGTTGGGAATCTTCAGGGAGGAAAATTTCAAAGATAACTGCTCTCTGGGGAAAAGTTAACTTTTGATAGATTTCTCTGAAAGCTTCAATGGAGAAAGGGCAAAGGGAATCATAGTGGGGAACCTGCAACATTTGATTAATGTTATCGGCTGTGATGGTGACGATAATTTCACCATTTGAAGAAATTATGGCCCTCTTGCTTGCAAGGTAAGAGGCTTGGAATCTCAGGAAAAACTTGGGGAAATGATAAGATTGAGGAAGAACGAATAGAGGGAGTCTAGATTGCCAGAGATGTATCTCATTAGATTGTTCGAGGAAGTTATCTTAGAACCAACAACTCAGTTCGAACAAGTTGAATTTGCACTGAGTTTCCATGATTTTATAATCTTGGTTTGCAAGTGGTATATGGTCTAAATCAATAAGGGGATTAAGCATTGTATTGATCACAGGGCCCATTTTAGGTGCCATGGTGATTTGGAGGATGAGAATGAAAGATTGCAATAATAGAAATTGTTGTGCATCCAGTAATTTGGGAAATTAAGAGTGGAAGACCACTAGCAAGTAATGAATGGTGTGCATTAGGAATGTTGTAGAAACGGGAGGGAATTCTATTGAACAAGTGATAGAAAGAAACTGTGATCAGAGTGTGAAACTGTGTATTTATCAGCAGTGAATGTCATCTTAACCATTACATAAATGGCCTCTTTAAGCACTAAAATCCCCGTAATGGCGTGGATAAACGATTAGGATATTAATGGAGGTTGAAACGGTCTTAGACGTGGCAGCTAGGGATTGGGGAAAAAGTGGAGCAGGATCGCTTGAGGGAATGACAAGACATGGGTTAGATGGTGTGATGGGAGTGGCGGTTGTGATAGGACGTGGAGGCTACCATTGGCGGGAATTCACGATAGGCAGGAAGGAAAAACCACTTTCGGAGGGGGGGTGCAGTGGTATCGGGTTTATGGAAAGGGGGGACGGGGGGTCTGAACTCACTTGGTGGTACCACGTCGGGTGTGGTAAACTGCTTTTCAGACCCCCCTATTGTTAAACTTTGTTGCTTCGGGGGGTCCAAAAAACGTTGTGGGCATTCAGATTTTGGCGTTAAGTGATCAGATGGTGGTGAAGTGTAGGGGATGTTAACACATGAGGGTCTGCCAAATGTTTCAACACAATATACATAACCCAAAGTGAAAACTTTGTATAAATGAGTGCTTGAGACATATTACATAAAATCCTCATTTGCCTATTCTAATGCTAAAAAAGAGAATGTGGGTGCATTTAGGTATGCAAACCCTTTCAATTCTTATTCTTAGAGACAAAGGCTTTTTATTTCAAACACTAGACTAATCTAATAAGCTAAATTAATCTAGATTAAAAAATTGGATTAACATTATTCACATATTTCTACCTATCAAATCTTAACCAAGATTAAACTTTTTGGTTAAGTTATTCCTTCTAACCTAATTGACATAACTTGAAGACAACATGAGCATGATTAAACAGTATGCTTCAAGCAAAAATTATTGTGGCATTTTAAACATGGTGCACACAATTTCATCTATTTATTCTTTTACAAATCCAAAAGGCTAGTAGTGGCACTTAAACTAGCATCACTTTTAGGTTTATTTATTTTTTATGGGGTTCATTTATCATTTTTTTTTTTCTTTTGCTTTTGTATTTATACCCTCTTTTCATTTTTTATTTTCACTTTTCTATCTCTTTTTTTTTTGGAAATCATTTGTAGAAAGCTATATTATTTACAATCTAGAATATTGAATGAAAATATTCAATGATGATTGATCCTATAAATTATAAGACCCTAACAGTGGCTCCATTTGGGGATGGCACTTCCTGGTGAAGTGTCAAGAACATCATAGACCAGTAGCCTTGAGTCCTTCTCTTCAGTATTTACAGCATCTGATTTGTTTCTGTTTTCTATATTTATGGTGGAAAAATGTCTCAAAACTCAGGGCCTTCTCCACCGGCTTCAACTTTGAGATATAAGCTACCCTCTCATGAAAATACAAAAGTGAATGGTATCCACAATGATTATGATAAAACACTGTGTTATACCTAAAAAACATAATGTTTGAGCATCCTTCCATTGACAGGTCCTCCAGGTATTTCTGTCCCATCTGTATTTTTCATAAAAAAGGCATTGTTACCTCGGTAAGAATCAATAACGCAAGTTCCCATCCATAACTTGTCAAACTTACCATGCTTTCTTTTTTCTTCCCTTCTAGAATACCATTTCAAAACATCATTACCAATTTGAAAATCATCATCTTTTGTCCTTCGGTCAAATTTTTTCTTAATCTTGTCTTAGATCACTTCAGCTCTATTATGAACTACTTCTCTAGTTTGATGGAAATGGATGGTCTCGTTTATTCTCCTCTGTAAATCATTTGGTTCCACCTCCAATTTTTTCATCATTTTTAAAACAATAATTCCCAAAAAAGTTGGAAAAACAACATCTATCCCATACAGTAGCTGATATGGACACATGCCTATTGACTTTTTGGTAGTAAGCATGTCTACCCACAATGCATTAACTAGCTTGATGTGCCATGATTTTTTATTGTCCCACAACAATTTTTTTTATGATATTAACCAAGATTTTATTGGAGGATTCTGCCATTCCATTTCCCTGAGGGTAATAGGTTGTACAATGTCCCAATTTTATCTAATACTTATTGTAAAAATATATCATATTTTTTGACCTGAAAGCTGTAACATTGTTAGTAATAATCTTCCTAAGGCAACCAAATCTAGCAAGGATGTTGTTTTCTAGGAACTTTATGATGACTGTGTCAGAAGCTTGTCTGGTAGGTATGCCATCTATCCATTTGGTAAAGTAATCAGTGGATGTCAAAATCCACTTATGTTGGGTGGATGAGGCAAGGTGAATTTCTCCTATAAAGTCAAGGCCCCATAGTTGGAAAAGAGTTTCAACAGATATAGGCCTCAAGGGTAAAGGAAACAACTTATTTTTACCTTTGAAGATTTGGCACTTGTGGCATGAAGCAACCTTCTTTTGGATATCAGAAAATAGGGTGGGCCAGTAAAAACCCACCCTTAAAATCTTATTTGCAATATTTTCCCAATACAGGTGTCCACTGCAATCTCCTTCATGGAACTCTTGCATGACTTTATTTGCTTCATTTTCCAATAAACAATTTAGTAAAACACCACCAACATCTTTCTAGAACATATTTTCATTCAAATTACAAAACTTAACAATTTTAAGTTTAAGAAATGTAGCCTTTGTTTTAGTTAAACCAAGAGGAGCTTGTAAATTATTTAGCACATAAATAATGTCGGCATACCAGGCAAAGGTAGCAAAAAATTCTGCTACCATTGGAGTAGCCAGCTCATCTAGTTCATTAAATATTGCTAGAAAATTTATATCTAAAGCATGTAAGTTATATTTTGCCATTAATTTTGCTAACCCTTATCCTTTGATGAGTTTAGTGGGTCGGATTTCAATTTCATATTCTAGTATAACAACAATCCATTTACCTGTTTTCCCATGTGGACCGTTTTGAGTCAGTATATCTTTAACTATTGCACTTAGAACAAAATAAATGATGTGTGAATGGAGAATATACACTATAAAGTCTTTTATGGCCTTTACCAAGGCAAAGAGTTGTTTTTCCATAATGTCATACTTCAAGGCTGCATCTCTCAAGGCTTTGCTGAAAAAAGCAATGGGTTGTTCATGGCCCTCATCATTCTTTTGGAGGAGAACTGCAGCAATGGTATGTTCTAAGGAGAACGAAAAAATAGGAAAATATTTAGTAAAATTTGGACTAATCAGCACAAGTTCCTGAGTTAAAGCTTGTTTTACATTGTTAAATGATTGTCTAGCTTCCATGTTCCATTTCACCTCAGTATCCTTCTTTAGCATATTGGTGATATTCTTTAAAAGTTGAGCTAAATTTGGAATGAATCTCCTTAAAAAATTTATCTGTCCAATAAAATATTGAACTTCTTTTCTATTTCTCTGGGGATTAATTTTCAATATAGCTTCTATTCTACTAGGATATATCTTGATTCCTTCTTTCAAAATAATGTGTCCCGACATTTTTCCTTCTTGAAAACCGAATTAAGGTTTCGTTAGGATTGAGGGAAATGTCAAATCTTTGACATTTTTCAAAAACTCTTCTCAGGTGATTTAAGTGTTCCTCATCTATTTTCGAAAAAACAGTAATTTCGTCGAGATATATAACTATGAAATGACCCATTTCATCATCAAAAGCAAAATCCATGGCCCTCTGAAACGTTGCTCCAACATTCATTTAACCAAAAGGCATTTTCACATACATGAAAGTGACCCAAGGTGTAGTAAACATTGTTTTCTCTTGATCATCAGGATGTACTAAGACTTGGTTATAACCAGAAAAGCCATCCAACAAGGAATCTTGTTAGATCCAGGTACCTTCTGTAGGATGTGGTCCATTCTAGGCAGACGATAATTGTCTTTTAGAGATGCTTTATTTAAATTATGGAAATCAATGTAGAGTTTGTGTAACAACCTCCGGGGTAAATGTGCATATAAACAACATAATAGGAACATAAATACAATAAACATATTATCCATCAAAATCCATAAACACATCAGTACATTTTCACATGAAAATCAAGGGAATAATTTTTTTTCATTAATAAATGTAATGAACCTTTGAAGATGGGACTACCACGTTCCACTCGACCATAGATTGGCTGAGCCAAGTCTCTCTTCAGCCAATTACCCCCTGCCATATACCAAGCATGAATGTGGGATCTCATAGAACACATCAATCAAAACCCATTTAGGGCTTCTAGAGGCCACCCACCTCAACCCATCAAACAATGATTCCACCTCACAGTCAGAAATCACCAAAAATCATCATCAGATTAGTCTCCATCCAAGCCTTTTAGGGCTTCCAGAGCGTTTGTCCAACCAAGGCTTCCAGAACTAGTAACTCAACCCACAACTTATACAGAGCTTCCAGAGCGTTTGTCCAACCAAGGCTTCCAGGACTAGTAACTCAATGCAAGCTGTTACAGGGCTTCCAGAGCGTTTGTTCAACTAGAGCTTCCAAGACTAGTAACTCAACCCAAGCTATGGAAAAATGAGAACCAACCAAAATAAAGCAATGAAAGTAAACCCACAATCACCATGGCTATCTAGAAAATGGCAAGTCTAGGTAATCCACTGTCAATCCCTTCCATCTCCATGCCAATGATAGATCATAACCAAGAAACCACATGCATGTGCCATGCATGCCAAAACTAGTGAAGAAATCATACATGCAACTTGGTACCTACAAGAAAATCTGATGTAATTGTTGATGCGAATGCCTTCTTGCACTTATCTACTCTTCCTTTGCGTTTCTTGCTCTAACGCCAAAGTTCTCCAAGAAAACTCTAAGTGTCCAAGAGTATGAGAGAGAGAGAATAATGAGGGAGTTCCAAAACTAAACCGACCAAGTCTTCACTCTAAAAGGAAGAAGCTTGAGCTAAGAGCTTTCCAACTGATCCTAAGAAGCCTTTTTATTAATGAGTCGTATATTTTCTTCATTTTCCATTATTTTCCTTCATTTTCCTCCTCACATGCAACTTGTGACCTTTCAATTCCTTTTTCTCCTAATTTCCATTATTTTTCTTCATTTTCCTCCTCACATGCATCATGTGACCTTTCAACTCCTTTTTCTCCTAATTTCCATTATTTTCATAAATAAATGTGCCAAAATTCCTCTTTTTCCTCTTTAATGCCTTAGTCATTAGATTTGCCAATTTCCTTAGCCATAAACAACCAAATGAACACCCACTAGGATGTCCTGCCCACCATTCAACTTGGAATATGTGTCCTATCATTCATAGTATTTATATATTTTTACATGGAATTTTCATCAGGGCTGTTATAGAACCCTCCCCCTTGGGGGAACACTGTCCTCAGTGTTCAATGACACCTATAACCAACATGACTACTAAAGAAAAAAAAAACATACTACCCATGGAGCTTTGTAACATAGCTCGTCGCAGTATTTACAGTGAAGGACCCGCTCAAAAGCAAAACATCATGACAATATGACCATAGAAAAACCATATCGCATATTGGAGCTTTATAACACCGCTCATTATGGTATTTACAATGATATACACATATACACATATAGACATATACACATTTTCTTAACTAACAAATAAATGATATGATGCCCATATCAGTCAACAGGGGAATCTACAGACTCACACCTCCACCCTCAAAGTAATATCAGGATTCACCTCCTTCCCAGGAAGTCTAGAATCCACTGCAAAGTCAAATCTGTATCCAATGTCCAACGCTATAATCCTACGCCACTTGTCCTCTCAGTGAACAATTATCGATTCATTGTTTTAGGGTGCACTCCTAATGTGTATTTGATTCCATCTGGAAATGCTAATGACCAAAACAAATCCTTCTGACTTAGTTACCGGAGAATCCACAATAAGAACCATTTTATGCCAACGTTTCAAATCCCAACTGGGATCCATCATGAGGACCACTTGAGTGCTTGATAGAAGAAGAGCTAATTTGAGAGATTAAATAGTAATGAGGAGAGTAAATTAAGATGAATGTCGGCTCTCATTTTTTGAATAATAATTTTGATTAATCAAAATTATTATTCAAAAAATGAGAGCCAACATTCATCTTAATTTACTCTCTTCTTTACCATTTAATCTCTCAAATTAGCTCTTCTTCTATCAAGCATTCAAGTGGTCCTGATGATGGATCCTGGTTGGGATTTGAAACGTTGGCAGAAAATGGTTCTTATTGTGGATTCTCCGGTAGCTAAGTCAAAAGAAATAAAACACAGAGGTCTTAAATCTAGAAAACAAATCCTTATGTGACCTTCCCTTCTCTACTACACAGTCCCTCGAGAATCTGGTCACCCCTTCTATGTAGTCACTCACCTTCCAAGTTCTGTTGGCACCCCCATCTTGGGTAATCCATCCCTTGGCAAGGCTTCCTCGCATCGAAAGATACAACAACCAAGGCATATCCTTGCCTTAAAACCATCATACCAGTCATAGCATGCTCATGGCAATCAATGGACACTATTGGGTGCGACTGTCCCACAATGGCCCTACTCTTGAATACTTTACCATCATGTTGTTGCATGTTCCAATTTTTTTTGTTGTTGTTGCTAATTATTGCAATCAATTTCAACCACCCAACTGGGTATGTTCATGCTTCTTGTACCAAGAACATAACTTCCATTAGATTCAAAATAAATTGAAATAACTTCAAATCATACCTCATTGGTTGTTCGTCAATAAGGTACACTCGGAATCTTGTTCCTTTCCTGTCACAAGAAGTCAATCTAGCATCTTTGACCAAATCAACATGTATAAAATATCACATCAGGTTAGCTCAAAACACAACCATCATAGATCAAAATCGTAAATCACTTGTAACCATCATAAACCTGAATCATAAATCATAAACCATAATCATAGATCATAAATCATAATCATAATTCACATGCATAGTAAAACTAAAATAATATACCAATACTTGTCCTTCATCGATCCTTACTTCTACATTTGTTCTTTTGTATAGACACTGAATCAGTTGCCACACCCAACAAACACCATGTGCCTTCTCCTCTACTAGGTGCACATACGCATAGTGTGCATCACACACATACAACCCCATGACATCCCACACCTTGCAATACATGCATCTACACCTGACATACAACACATACACCTACACCCAGTGTATACAATATAATGCATCTAATGCATGTACCTACACAGAGTACTACACAATGAGTACACACACTGCAATACCATGACTACATGATGCATATACATAATACCTCATGAACATAACACAACATCGATGACATGCACACAATACCACATGTACACTAGTACCATATGTACAACATGTACATAGTACCACCTATACGCCACACCACTTGCACAACATGTGCACAGCATCACATGTACATGGCATCACCTGCACAACGTGTACACAACGCCACATGTACATTGCACCAGTCGTATAATGTGTACACAATACCACATGTACATCGTACCACTTGCATGACATGTATGAAACACCACATGTACACAGCGCCACATGCACAACATGTACATAGCACCACATGAACACAATACCACTTGTACAAAATGTACACAACACCACACGCACACGGCGCCACTTTTACAATTATGCACATCACAACATGTGTACATAGTAGCAATGTACCACATGCATGCAACACCACTTGTACATAACACTGCATATCCAACATGTACATAACATTATTTATACACATCACTACATATCCAACATGCACATAGTACCATATGCACACAACACCACATATCCATCATGCACACAGTACAATATGTACACAATACCACATATCCAACATGTACATAGCACCATCTATACCCAGTATTGAATGTGTAACATTCATACAACACTATCTGTACCATCTTGTACATAACAATGCATAAACAACATGTACACACACTATATATACACAACATCACATGTGCACACATCATAGATGCAACAAGTAGAACATATACAGTATGTGTACAATAGTAATGCCACACATCCAAAACCACTCTACCTCTACCAAGAAACCTTGTTTCTAATGTCTTATCCATGCTTATCCTAGCATGCCACAAACCACACTACTTTCACTTTGCTGATGTATCCCTTGGTATAACCTTTTCATAACATAGACATAATATAATCACATAATATCAACTCATAACCACATGATACTGACCTCGTATATTTGTCATGACTACTCTTCCCACTTGATTCCTCATGAACTAGGAACCTCTTCATGCCATTTAGTTGCGTAAGCAATTATTCCTTCACAAGAATTATCCTTGACAATCCATATCAGAGAATAACATAAATACGTACATACATACATATATAATCGTTAGTATAAAACAAACATCACCTTTTCAGACAATGACATACATACATGTATAAATATATAAACAACAACACAATCATGATCATAAAATAATTACTGGCTATCAAGGTCAAGGTTAAGAGGACTTCCTTTATTCATGCACAACATGCATGATATTCAGAACAATAATTCCCAACATAGCTAAGGCATATGATGCCTCAGATCCATTTACTTTACCTTTTCTGGTTACCTTTCTCATGACTATACTTCCACTGTCCATTTACACCAGTGGACCGAACCAATCTAATCTGATTGTCATAGTCTTACCTTTTGCTGCACTTACTCATACACTTTCATCCGAGTCTTGCATTACTTGCATTACCTATTGGGTATGGCACAACTCTCCCAAAGCTCCATTAACTTTCATGTTTCCCAACTAATTCCCAAGGCTCAAAACAATAAAAGAGAATACAAGAAAAAACCAAGAAGAAGACCACAAAAGCCCATAACGATATGACACCACAACAAAGTGGCAAGGCCTTGCACCGGGCATTAAAAAAACCGCAAATCAAGCTCAAAAGACCGGAAGCACAAGACTGACACCATGAGTCAATCCCCATGGTTCAAAAGGAAAGATCAACCTGAGCCATCTTCAAGATTTCATGGTAACTTGTCTTGCCATGCAACTCCCTGCATCATGCTGCCATAAACACATAATTGTAAATATATAATTAAGCATAATAATACACCAGTTACCTCATCTAATAATGCCAAGCATGCTTCTTGCAACTGAACACATTCACGCCATCTCTCAAGGGACTCCAATCCTTTAACAGATCCACCTGTAGCTAAAGACTAGCTAATATACATATCAAGTGCATGTTCATGAATATAGCACATATCCACATAATGTCAGACAAAATCAAGGTTAAGAAGACTTCCTGTGTGTAAATCACTCATTCATTTGAAAATACAATTTCCAAACATAGCCAAAGGAATTCTTGCCTAGTTCCTTTCTTTTATCCTTTTACCTTGTTGGAATCGAGGTTTACTATATGTTGTCACACCACCCAATTGTTAGTTACATAGACACATCAACTATTACTTTGTCATGCTAATACCAAGCATGTTACCCTGCAATTGCTCACACGTGTCAACCACATTTTCCAAATATCAAGACAATCATATCTGTTAATTTGAAATCAACCGTTACCAAGACTAACAATCATGTCATAATCCATTGTCAACTCATAGTGATCAGTCATATTACTACAACTATCACCTACTATACTCAAGTACCTATCAATTGTCTCAACACATATATTTTAGTACAATCATCTTAAAACATGATCATTGGAACACATACTCATATTATGCAATTGATCAAACAATCAACCAACTCGCAAGCTTACCATGTTAAATAAATCAACAAGATGACATAATCAACAGTCAAGCACCAAATATATGACATAAGACACTGATACCTTAATGTATCTCAAGGGTGGTGATCTTGTCTACACAAACAATCTAGTTAGCATGATATAAATTTACAACAGATCAGCTCAAGCACTCATAAGATCATGATATCCATAGCAATAACTAACTAACATGTTCATATTACAAGCTCATGAGCATTTGTTATTCATCCATCATAATCACATATGTATGATCAATCTAGATTAGTACGACATTGTATCAAAATATGTCAGCACATACCTGAGTATTGCAACCGTAACCATCTGCATAGGTCAAACCAGGTTAACAGAATACATATAACATCAAGATCTTCAAGGCAATGAACATAACCATCACACATATGACCAATCCAAATTATAGCATCAATGTCTCAAGGAAATAACCCTAATCATCAAGTTAATAACATATAACAACAATAATTTATATATCATGCTCATCAACAACATAAAACCGAATCATCAAGCCAATTGTCATATAACAATCAAAAAGTTAACCTATAACATACTCATCAGGAACATATAGCATAATCATCATGTTATCTAATATAAAACAACAATAGAAATGCATACAACTACAAGTTACTATCATTCTTGACTATCTAACACATGTGCACATAACTACACTAATCAACCAACATCTATCATGAATGTAACTATAACAGCAAAAGACATGTACATAAACCTAATGTATATAAACCTAAAGCATATAAAATCCTTAACTTTCATATCTTCATGTCGAACATACAATACTTGTATGACATCTACTCTTACTCCAAAGTCCAATGTTTCAACCTCATTATAATGATCTGCATCTCTTACTCTATCTCAGCCAACACATTAGCATCATGATGACCTAAAGTGCATACAATGACTTCACAAGGCATGTTTTACCTACTAGACATGAATAATCATAACCAAGACCATATGTGCATAACCAATGCATATAAACACATAAAAAATGAGTACCAAACCATATACACATCATTCTAGCTAGCGTCCAGTCATCAATGCATGACCATATCAACTACACAAACCATGACCTCGTGCATGACAACAACCACTACTCCATCATACAAATTGCCACATGCAACCAACAGTATGCATATGCAATGCCAGATCAACTACACCTATGCAGAAATTCATGTAGTCGAACATAAGCGATCAATTCTTGTAATCAACCTACAAGACTGATACATGTAATCAAAATATTCAAAAAAATGTAACCTAACATGGAAGGATGTAAGTAGGTATCATGAAATCAACTTGTAAGAAACATATAATTCATACACAGTCAGTGACATGTTCAAAAAATCAAGACATCGTGTCTATTGATTTGAAATCAGCTATCACCAATACTAACAACCTATAAGCATACCCCCTTACTATCCATGATCCAAACTAAGGTAGAAGGAGGGAGCTACTCTAATGGCCCAATCTCCAAAGTCCAATTATGGAAATGGGATCTCCAAAGCTCCAGTAAATTTAACCACACTTGAAAAGAAATTGATTTTTATTTCTCATAGATTTGTATGAGACTAGGTAAAAAATATTACACTTATTCCACTTGTAACATCATAAGTAAAATCATAGCACTTTTCCATTTCCTTACATGCAACTTTTCAAATTCCTTGCATGCAACCTTTCAAATTCCCTACATCCAACTCTTCAAATTCTTTGCATGAAAATAGGCATAGATCAAATAAATCCATATTATTATACCACAATACTATCCCATCTAAAAAATTAACATTTTCTTCAAACATTTACCATACTTTTACATTTTCTTCAAACAACTACTATACTATTACAGTTGCATGTAAGCATTTCTCCGAACACTTTACATGAAAACTAATATAGAAAACTATTTGCATATAAGTAAGCATATATCATCTTCAATAATACTATTACACATCAATTCTATCCCTAACCACAAACAACATACCCATTGGGGCATCTTATCAAACAGTTTGTATGCAATTAATCATTGAACCATTTAAGCATTTCATCAAACACTTTGCATGCAAACTAATATAGCGAATGATTCAAAACATATATCCTAAATTGTAGTAGTACAAGTTATGGAAACTGAACCATATGATCAGTGGAATTATTCCTGACTATGGTTCGAGTTTCAACTTCTACGATTTCATAGATGAATATTTATAACAAAATACCAACACAATCCTATTTGGTGCACAATTCTAGGAGTATCCAAAAATCTCGATTTACACTTGTCATATATCCTAAAATATAGCTAATAAATGTCTGAAATTTTTATCACAATATAAGTGGGATTGTCTCTCATTGTGGGAAAAAATTCAGCTCCTTAGAGTGGCCAGAGTAAAAGTTATAACAAAAATCTTAGTGTGACTTGTTTGAGACTTGATTTTAGGAGAATTTAGAAGGCTTGACTCCCTCTGCTCATATCTCCTAAAATATTGCAACCCAATATCTGAAATTTCTACCACATAATCATTGGTATTTCCCCTCAATGTGGATGATTTTTCAACTTCTAAAAGCCTACAGAAGAAAGGTTATTTCAAAAATGCCAACACCCCCTGTTTAAAGGTGCATTCAGGAAGGTCATCTTCCTTAGATCATAATTCCTAAAGTAGTACGAACCAATATCTGAAATTTTTACCACATTATCAATGGGATTTACCTTAAGTATGGACAAATTTTTGACTTCTAATATTCCACAAAAGAAAATTTATAATAGATATGATAGAAAGGTCTAAAATTTAACCTTTGTTCTTCATTTCACCTATGATAGAGACCATCCAGTCCAAGTGTTTGAACCATGCTCTAATACCACTCTGTAAAAACCTCCGGGGTAAATTTGCATATAGACAACATAATAGGAACATAAATACAATAAACATATCAACCATCAAAATCCATATATACATCTGTACATTTGCACATGAAAATCAAGGGAATGAATTTTTTTTCAAAGTGCAATGAACCAACTGAAGATAGGACTACCACGTTCCACCTGACCATAGATTGGCTAAGCCAAGTCTCTCTTCAACCGATCACCCCCGTAACTTATTCCAAGCATGAATGTGGGATCTCATAGAACACATCAATAAAAAATCATCCGGGGCTTCTAGAGGCCACCCACCTCAACCCATGAAACAGTCATTCCACCTCGCAGTCGAACATCACCAAAAACCATCATTAGATTGGTCTCCATCTAAGCCTTCCAGGGCTTCCAAAGCGTTTGTCCAACCAAGGCTTCCAGAACTAGTAACTCAACCCACAGCTTATACAAGGCTTCTAGAGCGTTTGTCCAACCAAGAGCTTCAGGACTAGTAACTCAACCAGCCAAGGGCATCTAGAGCGTTTGTCCAACCAAGGCTTCCAGGAATAGTAACTCAACCCAAGCTGATACAGGGCTTCCAGAGTGTTTGTTCAACCAGGGCTTCCAGGACTAGTAACTCAACCGAAGCTATGGAAAAATGAGAACCAACCAAAACAAAGAAATGAAAGTAAACCCACAATCACCATGGCTATCTAGGAAATGGCAAGGCTAGGAAATCCACTATCAATCCCGACCATCGTCCATGTTAATGACAGATCATAAACATGAAACCACATGCATGTGCCATGCATGCCAAAACTAGTGAAGAAATCATACATGCAACTCGGTACCTGCAAGAAAATTTGATGTAGTTGTTGATGTCAATGCCTTCTCACACTTTCCTGCTCTTCCTTTACCTTTCTTGCTCCAATGCCAAAGTTCTCCAAGAAAAATCTAAGTGTCCAAGAGTATGAGAGAGAGAGAGAATAATGAGAGAGATTCAAAACTAAACTGACCAAGTCTTCACTCTAAAAGGAAGAAGCTTGAGCCAAGAGCTTTCCAACTGATCCTCAAAAGCCTTTTTATTGATGAGGCCTATATTTTCTTCATTTTCCATTATTTTCCTTCATTTTCCTCCTCACATGCAACTTGTGACCTTTCAATTCCTTTTTCTCCTAATTTCCATTATTTCTCTTCATTTTCCTCCTCACATGCATCTTGTGACCTTTCACCTCCTTTTTCTCGTAATTTCCATTATTTTCATCAATAAATGTGCCAAAATGCCTTTTTTCCTCTTTAATGCCTTAGCCATTTCCTTTTCCAATTTCCTTAGCCATAAATAACCAAATGAACATCCACTCTCTCTTCAACCAATCACCCCCGTAACTTATTCCAAGCATGAATGTGGGATCTCATAGAACACATCAATAAAAAATCATCCAGGGCTTCTAGAGGCCACCCACCTCAACCCATCAAACAACCATTCCACCTCACAGTCGAACATCACCAAAAACCATCATTAGATTGGTCTCCATCTAAGCCTTCCAGGGCTTCCAGAGCATTTGTCCAACCAAGGCTTCCAGAACTAGTAACTCAACCCACAGCTTATACAAGGCTTCTAGAGCGTTTGTCCAACCAAGAGTTTCAGGACTAGTAACTCAACCAGCCAAGGGCATCCAGAGCGTTTGTCCAACCAAGGCTTCCAAGACTAGTAACTCAACCGAAGCTGTTACAGGGCTTCCAGAGTGTTTGTTCAACCAGGGCTTCCAGGACTAGTAACTCAACCCAAGCTATGGAAAAATGAGAACCAACCAAAACAAAGAAATGAAATTAAACCCACAATCACCATGGCTATCAAGGAAATGGCAAGGCTAGGCAATCCACTATCAATCCCGACCATCGTCCATGCTAATGACAGATCATAACCATGAAACCACATGCATGTGCCATGCATGCCAAAACTAGTGAAGAAATCATACATGCAACTCGGTACCTGTAAGAAAATTTGATGTAGTTGTTGATGTCAATGCCTTCTTACACTTTCCTGCTCTTCCTTTGCCTTTCTTGCTCCAATGCCAAAGTGCTCCAAGAAAAATCTAAGTGTCCAAGAGTATGAGAGAGAGAGAGAATAATGAGAGAGCTTCAAAACTAAACTGACCAAGTCTTCACTCTAAAAGGAAGAAGCTTGAGCTAAGAGCTTTCCAACTGATCCTCAGAAGCCTTTTTATTAATGAGGCCTATATTTTCTTCATTTTCCATTATTTTCCTTCATTTTCCTCCTCACATGCAAATTGTGACCTTTCAATTCCTTTTCCTCCTAATTTCCATTATTTCTCTTCATTTTCCTCCTCACATTCAACCTGTGACCTTTCACCTCCTTTTTCTCCTAATTTCCATTATTTTCATCAATAAATGTGCCAAAATGCCTTTTTTCCTCTTTAATGCCTTAGCCGTTTCCTTTTCCAATTTCCTTAGCCATAAATAACCAAATGAAGATCCACTAGGATGTCCTACCGTCCTTTCAACTTGGAATATGTGTCCCATCATCCGTGGTGTTTATATATTTTTACATGGAATTTTCATTAGGGTTGTCACTGTCTGATTTCACCAGCCTTCTTTCGAGTGGGCACCATGTTGGACACCCATTTGGAATATCTCAAAGGTACTATGATTTTTGCATCATACATTCTCTTTACTTCTTTTTCAACCAGAGGCATAAGCATGGGATTAATCCTCCTTAATTCTTGTTTAAAGGGTTTATAATCTTCTTTTAGTGGAATTTTCTATTGTATGATACTGGTGTCATAGGATTTGAGGTCCTCATAACTCCAGGCAAAAACATCAATGTATTCTTTGAAAAATTTCATGTAGTTCAACTTTTCACCTGGAGGTAAGGAGTTAGACAGTTTGATCATTTTGGGTTGAAGTTCAGTCCCAATGTTATGTTCCTCAAACCCAGCCCCATTGGGTTCAATTTTGGGCTTCTTAGCTACATCATTGAAATCAAATAGATCTTCCAAAGGAATAAGCCCTCTAGGCAAGATGTTGTCTTTCAGTTGTAAAATATTTGTCTCTTGTTTTTCTTCATCTATTTCACGTAATTCTAATTTATTTACACTAGATTGTACATTATCTTCTATATCAAACTCTACATCTATATTAGTATCTTCAAATTCATCTTTAGACTGAAAAAAATTTGAATCTGAGCATCATCTCCAAAAACCTGCCAGTATCTAATGTTATCAGGTATAGTAGGTCTATTCTTTACTTCGATTATATATGGACGAGTGGGACGAAATGGTAATTTGCAAGTACTTGCCGAAGTAGCAAAACCATCAAGCGATATATTTTGATCTCTTGAAACTGTAAACAAACTATATTCAGTGAAAGAATCAAGAAAGTCTAACACAAAATTTCTATAGGCTCTCATCCTAGGATGTTTTGTAGAGTATTCTCCTTTGATTTATTTTATCACTAACTTAGAATCTCCATGAATGGAAATTCATTTTGCACCAAGTTTCTTCAAGAGTTGTAATCCTAAGAGAAATGCTTTGTACTTTGCAACATTATTGGAACACTAAAATTTAATTTGTAAGAGTGACCTTCTGAGTGATGAGTATATGAATTAGAAACCCATACACTGACACCAACTCCTTCTTTACTCACTAATCCATCAAAACCCAAATTCCACAAAACTTCCTCTGAATTAGCTTGGTCAAAGATTAAGGTTTGACCATCAGCATTGAGATGAAAATCAGTACTATGGCTTTGAATTTGTTCCTATGTGCTTACATCATTAAAAAATAAAAGAGTCCAAATTAGAATGAACAAAATATATAGGATAATTTTTAGGCCTATCTTGAGTGGTGACCATGAATTTCACGAGTTTCTCTCTATAGAGTCTTCTGTTCTGACCAAAGACATGGATTGTTGCATAAGACATATCCATCTATAAAGTTCCTTGGAGTTTGGCTCCCTATGAATAGAAAAGGAAAATTCCATATTTGGGTGGAATATTGACAACAACTATATCCATAAGTACACTTTTGGGAAGGATTTGGACTAAATTTACACACAATTTTTTATAAGTCCAAGCACTCAACTTGACTAGAATCAAATGAATACAGGTCTTTATACCTTATGGTAATATTTAACCCCAATTTCTCTATAATTACTTTCGGCATAAGGTTTAGTGAATCCCCTAAGTCAAGAATAGCATTGTGTAACATTTTGTCATGAATAGTTAGACTAACATGAAAGGGAGGAACGTCTCCCTCTTGAAGTTTCCCATCAACTTCAGGGCCAAATAATAATTTGGGTTGATCTTATGATACATTAATTGTATCAGTGCCTTCTCCTATGCTCAATGTTTTCATTACTTGGGATCTATAAGGACTTTTACTCATTAAGTCTGTCAAAGGAATAAGGATTTTGAGTTTTTCCAATTTGTTTTATATATTAAATGATGTTTTTTTTTTTATTTGAATTCAAATAATTTTTTCCTGATATTTGATGATTTATTATTATAAACTTTTTTAGTTTATTTTAGTATTAGTGTGATATGAAAGGGAGTATAAATAGGGAATTGTGTAATTTTCCATTTTAAAAATCAAAGAAAAGAGAAGCACCATTTTGAACAACTTGAAAAGATTGAAATCAAAGAAATGATAACATATATTTTAGCAACGTTTTTTTTTCTTAAATTGAAAATGACAGTGATTTTTTGTTTTCTTATTTGATAGCTGATTTTGTATATTTGTAGAATGTTAGATGATTTTGATGATTTATGATGAAGGTTCAATTTTCTAAATAACTATGAAAATGTATGTATAAATACTTTAAAAATGTTTATAGTCTTGGGTGATCGTAAGAATTTATGTAGAAAATTCATCTTTGCTTTAAGTTTTCTTATTGTAATTTTTCTCTAGAAACTTTTCTTCCTTCCTCTTCCATTAGGATAGGATTGGAGCATGACGCTTTATAATTTTGGGAAAGATAACTATTTTCCAACAAGGAACTAGGTATTTTTTGCATCTCTCTTCTCCTCTTTAAATAGATGATGTCTTTGCCATTTGATTTTCTTCTCAATATCCTCACTCTTGTTTTGTGTATTGTCAAAGAAACTGAATTGGAATATTCTGGTTTCCCTTAATTCATCCTTTCTATTCTAAGTAAGCCTGCATCAGGTTGTTTTAGGAGGAACAGTTTTAAGAACTAGGGGAATACCCTTGCAAAAGTTTCTTCTACTATAAACAAAGACCATAGTCTAGGTGATAGGTTGAATAGTAGAGAGCATAATATAGCTATGAAACACTAACCAAACTCCCAAAATAGATAAGAAGTTGAAGAACATCACCCACAAAAGAAGTATAGGATAAGGCCACCACACGATTATAAATTTCAAAAGAGAAAGTATCAAATAAGAGAACACAATTCCAATGGGTTCTCAAATACCTAGTGACCTATCCCACCACCACACAAACAATAATATTTTTATCCAAAATAGAGGACCACCAAAACTTATGACAAGCATAAAATTTTCTTCCTTTCCTTTTAGTGCACATTGTATCAACATTCTGTGCACCATATAATAGACCTACATTATTGGGTAGAGCAGAGTAGCAATATAGCAATATTAGGTATAATAGTGTTAATGTCAGAGAACTCATTCATTGAATGACCAATCTTTTTTATTTTTAATTATTTGATAGTCATTGAATACTGAAAATAAAATGCTCTCCAAGAGGGGAATTATATCCCATCAGAGCTCACTCACCCAATTGAAAATTAGAAATAAGATTTCCAAAAGATTTGAAAACTAATTTTTTAATTTATTGAAAATATAAATATTTAGCATTTTCATGAAACTTTGATTGAACTTGCAAAAACACATCAAAAATGAAAAATCAATGTACTTTGACCACGAAGCTAATGCTAAAATCCCTGCCAAAAAAAACTAATAATATTATTTCATGAGATTTGTATTAATTGTAGCTTTAAATAACTTCCTTATCATGAGAAGTTGTGAATGCTTGCCTACAGAGTGCTACTTTGCTAGCTCAAGAAAACATAAATCTAGCTTTATGGTTTCTCTCGAAGCCACTCCAACCCACAACTCAAATATTTAAACACCTAAGCCTAAATAAATCTCATTAAATGAGCCCCCGGGAAAAATTGTTTTCAAAATTTTAATAAATAACTAGAAAACTAAAGTAGAGGGTTTTAAAAAACACTTAAAAGATATTTAATTTTTAATAATTATTAGGTAGATCACATGCATTTAATTTAGAATATTCTTAGTTATATTCACAAATCAAAAATTGAGATTTATCTCCAAAATAGTTATGTTAGTTATGTCCTTTCTACTTTTTTAATCAAATTGATTAATTAAAAATAATGTCACACAAATATATGTCATATAAACATGAGTTGTGGTTTATTGGGCATTTGGTATTAGTAAGTCATTATATTCACTTAAGGTAACTTAACAAAGTTTATTTACACATTAAGAATCTCCATAATAAAGTGGGTTGAATGCCCATGGTTAATAATCTTGTTAAATGTTTTTTTTTTAAATGTAGATATGTTTTTTTAATGTTTTTTTTTTTTTAATGTAGATATGTTTTTTTAATGTTTTTACAACATCGAGCATACATTCTCCCACAAGGTCACATTGATTTGACTAGGGAAGAATAGTACATTCACCTGTGGGGCGATGCAGATTTGGCTACGGGTGAATATCCCGAGGCAGTTTTTCTTGGTTACCTTGGGAGATTGGCCCATGGTACTTACCCTTCCTGATCTGACATGGAGTGATCTATTTTTTATAAAGTGGGTTTAATTTGTTTATTTAATGAGGTTTTTACCCACCTGTGGAATAAACTATTATAGTCTAATGTTGAGTTGTAATGTAGGCTCAATAAATGAAGAAGTTTCTTGTAATTATGGGCTTCTTATTGGTTCTCCACTCAACATTAGAGATCTATACAAATATATGTGCATGTGAGGAGACATGATCAACGTAGCATTTTCATTCATCTTTTCTAGTGGAGGAGAAATTTTGAACTAAGGAGAAATTTCTTTCATCTTTTTTCATCTCTTAAGGAGAGTGCACATGTGAACCTATACAACCACACATGTGAGAAAATTTACGGCATAATGACGAAGTTTTACGAGGTCACACATGTGAGGATTGACTGTAGTTTGACCAAGTTTAACTAGGTTGCATGCGTGAATTTGACCTCACGCTGGAGCTTGACCAATGTTGATCAAGTTGACTTTTGATTGTTTGACCAACATTGACCAGTAGTAGTGTTTGACAAGTTTGACTAACCATTTGACTTGTAATGATTGGCACAATTTTCTAGAAAGAATATGATTAGTAAATGTTGTTGAAAAGACAACTTATCCTCAAGAAACAACTGTTGGGTTTTCTCTCAGATTAGGTTTCCCAGGTGAAAAATATTATGTCTATTGTGCATCTTTGTCTTTATATGATCTTTATAATTGCATTTATAGTTGAGTTTTTCTTAGTGTAGTTATTAAATGATATTACTGAGATGAGAAATACTATTTGAAAACCATTAGGAAGTAATTACCAAATCATAAAATTGTATTTTGTTCCATATGCTATAGAATTTCGACATGGTTTTAGAGCTTTGTTGAAGAGAATCCATTGATTTCAACTTGAAATTTCAATATTCTAAAACTTGTACAAATTTTGGATCTCTTGTCAAGATGTTGTCCAGTCTCATAGGAGAATACAGGTTGGATGGTGCTACAAATTTCAGATCTTGGAAGACTGGGATACTTCTTATCTTGGATGAAAATGAGATTTCAAATCATGAGTAGGAAAATGTCTCAGAACTAGAGAGTGTTGAGGATAAATCCAAGCATAAGAAGAATGAAGCAAATGCTAAGAGGATCTTGATAGATTCCATAAACAATGACTTCATTCCACATGTTGTTGAGTTGAAGAATGTCAAAGAAATGTATAATGCCTTGGTCAAATTGTTTGAGAGTAAGAATACAAGAATAAAATTAGCCTTACGACACGAACTCCATGGTATCATGAAATCCAGATTAGATTCAAATATCACATATTTCATGAGAGTTTCCCAATTGAGAGATCAACTTAAACCCATTGGAGATACCATTGATGGTGCAGAGATTCTTACAATGACTCTTAATGGATTTCTTTCTTCATGAGATCATTTTTACAGGGTATTTGCGCTTGCTGCCCAAGTTTGATTACATGAGAGAATTAAATTTATTATTACATCCATAGATGATTTCCAATTTAAGGTATAAGTGAGATTTGTAATTCTCTCAATATTAAGTTGACATGTAACATTTAAAAATATTAATTAAAAAAATCAATGTAAATACCTAAAAGTAAGAAGTGAAATATATATTATATAAAATAATGAAAATAATAAATTTCTTATTTTAAAACATTTTATTAATGTGTTTTGTAAAAATAAAAATATATTAAATTCCTACCCTATTTAACATAGAGTTCACAGATCGTGTGTGTGTATATTATATTATATATATTATATATACATATAATCACCATGTAAGGCTTAGGACGCACTTTGCTATTCATAAGAGTGAAAGGTAACCAATGTTTCCCGCCATGAAGCCGGTGGGACACCAATATAATATTCAAGATAAGAATGGAACATTTTTGGCATTACATTTTCATTCCGCAGAATGTAGTATACTCCCCAGATAGACTGCGCCCCTGCCATTTACTGAGAAAAACAAAGGTTACAAATTACCAGGCTATGGTCGAGACGGGGCTCCTGTTCATAGGTTTCTTTCATGTTATCTATTGGCCATTCAATACGGCTGGGTTTGTTGGGTCTGAAACCCAGTGTTAGTTTTTAGGTTAGTGTGGTCTTTATCAGAGTATGCACAGCAGAAACAAAATAAATCATACACATAGCAGAAATCATGAGACAACTAATTTAACGTGGTTCACCCAACCAATCTGGGCTACATGCACCAAACAGAGGCATCGACAATATTATTATTCAACAGGAGATTACAACACATAATTCCTCACACCCTCTCAGCTCAAATATCCTCTATGGGCTTACATTTTTATAGCTGGAGTTGAAAACTGAATCATAAATTCTCTCACAACAAATATAGGATGCAATAACTCCTCCTCAGGAATAACTGGAGCTAACTTAGCAACAAATCCTATTGTTGTCACATACATGAGATTTTTTCCAAAATTAATTAACAGAAAAATCTCAACAATCTCCACCTTGACAACTATTAGCCTGATACCATGTTCCTTTATTATTTTATCTTTTCTACAAGCCAAGAGAAGCCAGACACCAATGTAGCTTCTCTAACAAAACGGGTTTCGTGAAAATGTCTGCACAAGTTTCCTTGTATGCAATTTTTCAAGAGAGACTCCCCTTTCAATGATAACCTGTTTTACAAAATGGTACTTGATAGGTATATGCCTTGATTTACTATGATAGGCCAAATTCTTAGCCAATTGAATTGCACTTTGACTATCACAAAATAACTTGATGTTGTCTTGTAACCTACCAAACTCACCAAACAAACCTTTCAACCAAATTGCTTCTTTGCAAGCATGTGAAGCAGTTATGTATTCTGCTTCAATAGTGAATAAAGCAAAAATGTTCTGTAGATTTGACATCCAGCTAATAGCTCCACCTGCAAGAGTAAAGATATATCCTGAAGTTGACCTTCTCTTATCCAAATCACCTACAAAATTGGAATCAACATATCCGCAAACAAATTCACTACTCCTGTTATAAGTGATACAATAATCACTTGTGCCTCTCAAATACCGAAGCACCCATTTCACTGCTGACCAGTGTTCTTTCACTGGAATTGCCATATACCTGCTGACAACCCCAACTTCATGTGAAATATCTGGTCGAGTACAAACCATCGCATACATCAAACAACCTACTACATTGGCATATGGAATACGAGACATATATTCTTTTTCATCATTTGTATTAGGACATAAAATAGAAGAAATCTTAAAATGGGAAGCTAAAGGGACTAAAACAGGCTTCACATTATTCATACCAAACCTCATGAGTATTTTCTCAATATACTTCTGTTGTGATAGCCACATCTTACCATTTCTCCTGTCTCTGAAAATATCCATGCCCAAAATTTGTCTTGTTGCTCCTAGATCTTTCATATCAAATGTCCTAGTCATTTGAGCCTTTAACCTGTTGATCTCTATTATGCTTTTGCTTGCTAAAAGCATATCGTAAACATACAACACTAAGATAATGAACATGCCATTACTTAATTTCTTAAAGTAAACACAATGATCATATTCACTTCTTATATAATTTTGACTCATCATGAAAGAATAAAATTTCGTGTACCATTGTCGAGGCGACTGCTTTAGACCATACAATGATTTCTTGAGCCTGCAGACAAATTTATTGTTGCGATTTTGAGAAAACCCTTCTAGTTGTTCCATGTAAATATCCTCATCTAAATCTCCATGTAAAAATGCAATTTTAACATCTAGTTGCTATAATTCTAAATCAAGTAAAGCAACTAATTCTAATACAATTCAAATTGAAACAATTTTTTCAACTGGTGAAAATATCTCATGAAAAGCAATGCCTGCTTTCTGAGAAAAACCTTTTGCGACCATCCTTGCTTTGTACCTGTCCTCTGTATCATCTTTTCAATTTGTAAACCCGTTTACATCCCACAATTTTTCTGTCTTTAGGAAGTTCTACCAGATCCCATGTGCCATTCTTGACTAATGCCATCATCTCGTCCTTCATAGCTTCTTTCCACTTTTCACTTTTAGAACCTTCTACAGATTCCTGATAGCACAAAGGTTCATCATCATTAGTTGTTAAAGCAACTGAAGGAACGTAATCATCATACCTTTTAGGAGGACGTTTCATTATTGTGGGCCTCCTTAAAGATGTTTCTGGTACTTCCACAATTTTATGATTATTATCTGTAGAAACTTCTTCATGATCTGCATCTGGTACATGTTCATGATCTACATCTGAAACTTGTTCATGATCTACATCTGAAACTTGTTCATCTTGACTATCATCAGTATTTACACTGGTTTCAAGTTGAATGTGTTGAAGCTTAGATACATTATCCTGTTTCAATTTATCATCTATATCTAGATTTTCAAGTGAAGATTCATTAAATTTAACATCTCTGTTAATGATGATCTTGTGAGTAGTAGGATCCCATAATATGTATCCCTTAGTCCCATCACCATATCCAAAAAAGATATATCTTTTTGATCTAGGATCTAATTTAGAATGCTGATGTTTTGGAACGAGAGCATATGCATCACAACCAAAAACTTTAAGTTTAGAATAATCACAAGGATGACCTTTCCATACCTCTTGAGGAATTTTGCATCCTATTGCAGTTGATGGTGATCGATTTATCAAATAACAAGCTATAGAAACTGCTTCTGTCCACAATTCCTTCTGCAAATTGGCATTACTAAGCATACTTCTTGCTCTCTCCAAAAGAGTCCTGTTCATGCGTTCAGTAACTCCATTTTGCTAAGGAGTATATACAGTGGTTTTATGTCTTTCGATCCCAGTGTCCTTGCAATAATTATCAAATTCCTTTGAAGTAACCTCACCACCATTGTCAGTTCTTAAACATTTAATGGTTCTTCCAGTGATGTTTTCAACTAATGCTCTAAATTGTTTGAAAACTGTGAATACATCAGACTTCTTCTTTAACATGTAGACCCACACTTTTCTAGAGAAATCATCAATAAAAGATACAAAATATGACGACCCTCCATATGAGGTTGTAGGATATGGAACCCAAACATCAGAATGGATATAATCAAGGATTCCCTTACTAGTATGTTTTCTAGTTTTAAACTTCTTCTTGTTTTCTTTCCCAAATAGACAATGTTTGCAGAAATCTAACTTAACAGACTTTAAACTAGGAAGTAACTTACGACCATATAAAATCTTTAAACCTCTTTCGCTCATATGGCCCAATCTTTGATGCCATAAATGAATAGAATTACTGTTGTTTTCAGATACTGTAGAAACATGATCTGACTCTGTTCTTCCTTCTAACTAAAAAAGATTTCCAACTTTCTTTGCTTTCATTCCTAGTAAAATTCCTTTATAAACTTTCATTACTCCACCTTGAATAAAAGTTTTATATCCATTAGTGTCTACTACTCCTAGTGAAATGAGATTTTTTCTTAGTTCAGGTACATGTCTTACATCAGTTAGAATTTTATTTGTCCCCTCAAACATTTTAAGCTGGATGCTTCCAATTCCCACAATGTTACATGTGACATCATTTCCCATGTAAACTACTCCATCATTGATTGATTTATAAGTTTTAAACCATTCTCTATGAATGCACATGTGATTTGATGCACCAAAATCTAATAGCCAACGTTGATCATGATTAGACAAACTAACTGATAACACTTCATCACTCATACCTAAAATGGATGTCGAACCTGTATCTGTCATGTTTGCTTCTTTCTTCTCTGTCGAAGAGTCTTATTTGGATGCTTGTTGTCTCTTCCAACAGTCCTTCTTCAAATGTCCCTATTTTCCACAAAACTAGCACTTTACCTTACTTTCTTCCCTTTCGATTTTTAACGCGAGTTGTTGTGTTTACTAAAGCGTTTTTCTTTAGATCGACCTCTGACCATCATTGCTTCTGATGTAGAGGTTTCTGAATTTGACCTCTTCATTGTTTCTTCAGACAAAAAATCTCCAACAACATCATCAAATTCAAGGGTTTCTGATGAACTAAGACTTATAGAAGTAACAAAATGATCCCATGACTCAGGCAACAAGCATAATAAAGTTATAGCTTTATCCTCTGATTCAAATTTTACTTCTATACTTTCTAACTGCACCAGGAGAGTATTAAAGGTATTCAAATGATCAATAATGGATGTACCTTCCTTCATGCGCAAATTTTACAATTGTCACTTCAGAAGAATCCTATTGGTTAAGGATTTTGTCATGTACAACTTTTCAAGCTTTGTCCACAAACCAACAACAGTTTTCTCTGACACGATGTTAAACAAAACATCATCCGTCAAACACAATCGAATGTCACTTAGTGCTCTTTCATCCAAGTCACTCCATTCATCATCTGTCATGGTGTAAGGTTGTTTAGCTTTTCCCAACAGAGCCTTTGCCATGACTTGTTGCACGAGTAGATCATACATCTTCACTTTCCAGATCTCGAAGTTATTTTTGCCATTAAACTTCTCGATCTCAAATCGAGCACTTTGAGTTTTTGCCATGTTGTGTCACACAAACGCTCCAATTCCAAATTTTAATAAATGAAGCTTTTATTTAAAAAAAAAAAATGGCCTTCCATCAAAAAACTAATTAGCAGTCCAACAAAAACTAATGGCACGCGCAAACTAACCAACATTGACATTGCAAGAGAAGGTTGGGAACAAAAAGTATAACATTCACAACCCAAAATTCATGCGTGTTGTCTTTATAACTGTGACAGCTGCTACAGACATTGGGCGGTCATCCAATGGCCACATGGCAGCCATGCTAGCACTAAAATTTGTTGTGTCGATATATAAGTTTATGATAATAAACAAAAACAATGGAATGATATTTTAAATCTGGTGAACGAATATGTCCGTAATCCTACATTTTGATCCATGCAAAGGTAGTCACCGACAACTACTTGTATTCAAACACAAAATCACTGTCGATTATGCTCGTGAAACCAGTTATTCCTATTGAAACTTTCTCATTTGCTTGACGACACCGTATTTTAGAAATGGTGAAGTTCTAAGCTGACATCAACTATGATTATCATACATCATAAACCATAATGAATGAGCTACCAAGTCAAAGAATGAGGCGACCCATTACAAAAACGTTTTTGTCGTTTTTAAAACCAATCTTCAAACAATTCTAAAACATTTCAGCATTTTAATCATTGGTGTCAATAGAATGGCATTTTAATAATTGATGTAGAACAGTTCAACAGTTCAAACCTCCAGCAGTTGACGTGCCACGCCTGTTCAACGCTGCCTGGTCTCTGTCATACACAACAATTCAATGCGCTAGTCCAACGCACAGGCAGTCTACTGGTCCAACGCACAGGCAATCTACTGCTCTGATACCAACTGTCAGAGTATGCATAGCAGAAACAAAATAAATCATACACACAGCAGAAATCATGAGACAGCTAATTTAACGTGGTTCACCCAACCAATATGGGCTACATCCACCAAACAGAGGCATCGACAATCTTATTATTCAACAGGAGATTACAACACATAATTCCTCACACCCTCACAGCTCAAATATCCTCTACGGGCTTACATTTTTATAGTTGGAGTTGAAAACTAAATCATAAATTCTCTCACAACAAATATAGGATGCAATAACTCCTCCTCAGGAATACCTGGAGCTAACTTAGCAACAAGTCCTATTGTTGTCACATACATGAGATTTTTTTCCAAAATTAATTAACAGAAAAATCTCAATAATCTTTTGTTCTATTTTTTAAAATTAATGTGGTGGAATATTTTATATTTAGGGAAATGTGTAATGATTTTTTTAAATAAGAATAAAATATTTTCTAAATAAAAGACAATGTCAACCATAATTAAAAACAAAAAAAATATCTATTTGTTATAAGAAGAATTTTGGCGAAAATCACATGAAGAAAACCTTTGTCGACGTGTTTCGAACCAACCAATGTGGTTCATCGTCAATACAAGTTGAGGAGACAAATCATAGCTACAAAATAAATAGAGAGAGAAGATCTTCAAACGGCTAGATTTACCATCAATAGCTATAATGTTAAAAAGCCAAAAGTAATTACTTCTAATAATAAAATAATATCTTAATTATAATTATTTATAAATTAGAATATTATATTAATTAAAATATTTTCAATTTACGATATTAAATTAAATTATTTAATTCTTTTTTAATTTTTAATTTATTTTATCATATAAATGCATGTTTTTTTTTTTATTGTTATAATATTATTATTTTATTAAGTATTGAATTACTTAATTCTAACTCCAATTAATCATGTGTGAAAAAATAAAAATTCAATTTACATTATTATATTATAAATTAATCTATTAAAAAAAAAACTAAAGTTAAATTTACATTATTATGTTCTAATATTAATTTCATTAGGCTAACTTGTCGTGATGTGTGCTTGCCTTTATAAATAAAATGTGACCTCCTTCTTCTGCTCCAATATGACGTCATGTCTATGCTTCACGGGTTTGACTTCTTATTGCAGTTTTGTTAATAATTTTTATATGATATTTCAGCATTTATTATTTATATTTTTTTAGTTTATTTAGTATATTTAGTATTAGTGTCATATGAAAGGGAGTAACAACTGGGAAACTTAAATATTCTCAATCGAATGATGGGATTGGAGATCTAAAAATAGGGAATGCATCTAATAGAAATTTGGGGTTTCTAGAGGTTAAGTCATCTTCTTCGTGGGTGAAGGTGGGGAATCAAACTGAGAGCACTGAATGCCCATCAAAAGATTTCCCTAGTAATCATCTTTTTTTTTTCTTGTCAATCATAGATTAACTAACTTTAGCTCTTTTTCTCCTTTGGTTTCTTTCCTTGCTAGGCCTATGGCTACATCCCTCTCTCCTAAGGAATTGATTATGATCTTCCCCCGCTTCCCCGAGAATAAAGTTAGATGTTCCTCCACTTATCCCTTTTTCCTCCGAGATGGTTGATGGCTTAATTTCCTTAATACCATCTTCTCCCATGAAATACACTTCTCCCTCTTACATTCTACCTCCATATTTTTTAGAAAGTAGCTACGAAAAATCTCCTCTAAAGTCAGATGATCATCTTCATTCAAGATATAAGGTTCATTGTCCCCTTAGGGAATTATATTACATCCATCCATGAAAGGAACCAAGAAAGGGTTTCTTCCATTTTTCTCTAGTGGATCAAAATCAAGTAGACTTCGCTCTTATAAAGCTAGTACACACTTTGAGAAATGGAGAACGTAGAAATGATAATATAGCTAAAAGATTAAATTATTTCCTAATCTGAAAAGAATTATTTGATAGGACTGGGAAATAAATTTATGGGTGGAAGCAAAGGGGCCTCAAATCATCTTCTAGATCTCATCAAACTTCTATAAGGAGAAAAAAGTCCTTTATCCCCTAAAATATAACCATCAATAGCCATTCTAGGAGGAATATTGAATCCTAGATTCATACCAACAAATACAATAAATATTCCTATATGAAGCAATTTGTGGATAATGTGGGGAGGGTAAAGGAAGCTTCCAAATCCTAAGTTAGATCTTTCAACAAAAAAGCTCAAACCCTTCTATTAAGATCAATGCCATATTGGTGAGCAAAATCTTGTGCCTGCTATAAAGAGACGACGAGGCTTCTCTTAATACTCTTTTCACATTTGAAGAATATTTCTTGGCTAAAGAAAAAGCTACATAATGTATAAAGAGTAGAGCTATCTAGATCACTAAATGAAATAATAATACAACTACTTTTCACAGATATGCAAGTTGCATAAAAAGCATGAAAATGATTGGGAAATAAGAATATAGATGATCTCTCAATCTCATATTTTCAAAAGAAGGCAATGATAAGTAGGGATTTCTTAAACAAAATTTTTAAAGAACTCATAAGTTTCCCATCGAAGAAATTTTGAAGGTTATAAATATATTTCCCATTTTTATTTATGAAATGAATGGTTTTCTTTCCAAAGACGAATATTAAAATAATTTTTGTTCCAACCCCATTTTCAATGAAAAAATGAAAATGTCCACAGCACGATGACCTTTCTACCTTTCTATTGAATTCTATCTCATTTTATTTGACTTTATAAAACACCTTCTAAAAGTGGTAAAAGAATCTTAGTACCGTTAATTCATCTCACCTAAAAGTGGTAAAAGAATCTTAGTACCCTTAATTCATCTCATTTAGCCCTTATTCCAAAGAAGCAAATCACAGTGTCATTTCAAAACTTCATGTGGATTTTGTGTTATAATGTTACTTATAACTTCATCTCTAAGTTATTATTTGCAAATAGCTTCAAGCCTATGCTTAGCAACCTCATTTCCAGAAAATAGTTTGGTTTCCTTTTCACTAAACAAATACATGGCATGGTTGATGTAAAAAACCATGCATCCAACAAATATTAACGAAATTGAAACTAATTCATAAAAAAATTGCGTAAGGATACAACGTTCAAGTAGAGACATTGTCTAAAAAAAAATTATTTATGATATATCAAATATGTTTTATCGCGTTTGTTTTCAAGAGAGATATTGACATAAAAAGGATTGTTATTTATTATATAGATAAATGGGTTTATTTTGGAATATAAATTTAGGTTTCTTCATTAAATTGTTAATAATTATTAAGTAAATGATTATAATTTAATTTTATTAATATTTATATAATAATTAGGAATAGAGATTATATTCATCTAAAAAATATTATGTTTTTTCTTTCTAATTTAATTAAAAAATGTCAAAAATTGTTTTTTTCTTATATGTCTCTTTAAACATATATATGTTTGACTTATATACTAGTCTAGATACATCTTAACTCTGGATCTATCAAGCGTTGAAAGTGATCAAATTTCTCGAGGTGCAAACTTTTTTTTTGAATGTAAATCTTGAGGAAAGGTTCACACCTCGAGATATTTCAATCCTCTCAGCACTTGATAGATCTAAGGTTAAGATGGATCTAGGTTGGTTATATAATACTATGTAATATCTATATTTGTATCTATGTGTCTCTTTATTATTCCCTCTTTCTATCTCACCTCCCAAACATACACACATTATCTCTCTCTCTTCCCCCTCACTCTCCTCTTTCCATCACACTCTCTCCATCTCTCCTCGTGTCACTCCATCTCTCTTTCCACCTTTCTCCCTCTATGTCTCTTTTATTCCCTCCCTCTCTCTCACCCTCCAACTCCATTTGTCTCTCCTTCTATCTCTTAAGTCCTCTCCCTCCTTTTTCCTATGTCTCCCTTTCTCTCCCACTTCCCTTTATCTCTTCCCCCTACCACTCGCTCTCTCTCTCTTCTGTTCAACTCTATCATTATCTCCCTCCCTCCCTCCTTCTCTCTCTCCCTTTCATCTTTGTGTCTCCCTCTCTCTCTTCCCCTTCTCTCCCTATCTCTCTCCTCTCCTCTTATGTACCTTCCCTCATCTCCTCTCCTTCACACTCTCTCCATCTCCCCCTTATCACTCCCTTTCTCCCCACCTCTATCTCTTTATGCATTTTTTATTTCCTCCTTCTCTCTCCCCCTCCATCTTTGTCACTATCTTCCTCCATCCCCCTCTCTCCCCGCTCCCCCTCCCCTTCCCATTCTTAAATGTGATACCATTGTATTGTGTTTAAAAAAGTATCTAAATTAAAAAACTCAATTGGTTGTAAAATATTAAACCTATATTTTGGATCAATCATGTCAAAGAAAACACAATAACTAAAAACATAGAAAAATCATGCATTATCTTTCCTCTATTATTGTTAGTCACTTTGCTTTATCTCATTGTTAGGATCCTTAGTTAAGATCAATCAGTGCTAGCTCTTAATAATATTATTTATATTATATAAATTTCACATCTTTATACATAAAAGTATTCTCATTTTTAATTTTGTTAAAATTTTGATTTCATTTCTATCCGAATAATTTTAGTAGTTAGGAGGATAGAGGGTTTAGATATATCTCAAAAGTAATTATAACATTTTTCATTTTAGATTCAATAAAAAAATGTTATAGAAATAAATATAAATATTTTGATTGTGAAATAAGTTATGGTTTTTGGTTATGTGGTATTAATAAGCCATGGTATTGTAACAAAGACTATTTACAAGTTAATACTTAGGCAATTGCAGCAGATGTTACGAAGGAAACATCATAAGGAAGTAGCATAGGAACTAGTATCATAGAAGAAAGAAGATGTGACTAGAGTACTCTATAGGGAGATGGGAGATATGGGCACCCTAGCTCAAATTATTAGTGAGGATGCCCATGATTACAACACAAGCACCCCAACCCAGGTTAAAAGAATGATCTCAACATGGGAAGAAAAACTTAAATCTGCAAGCAGAAGTTGAAGTGCAGATAGATGACTGGAGCGTCATCATTATCGACTCAGGACGTACTCAAGGCCACACCACCCAATATAAACAAAATTTCCATCTCTACTAGTTGATGAAAAGTATTCTAGCCAAAGCTACCATGACCTCTTCTGTAGGCTCTGTCAAATGTGATCCAGGCTTTCAGGAAATTTTGAAAGAATTTCAAATCCAGCGGAAAATTTTTCATCTTAGTCGCATTGAGTAGCACATTCTGTGCCTTCCTCAATCTGAATTACCAAGCCCCAGTGCTAAGGACCCAGCTCTCATGGAGTCCTCTAATGAGTAGTTGTTAATTTGGTCATGGAAGCTCCTAAATTTGTTTAGTTTTCTTGATGTACATGTCGGCTAGTAGTTTATATTATAATTATTTAGGTGATAGATGGTTTGCAGACATTCATTCATATAAGACTTTATTTAACAGTTGTAAATTATTGATATTTTGGATGGCATATAATGCAGTTTGGTGGCCAACAAACCTGATCTCCCAATGGGTGGGTGAAGGCTACTGAACATCTTTTATAGATGTAACCCACTTTTTGAAAATGAATGAATGAAAAGTGCTGCCAAACATACAAAAAAAAATGCAATTTTTACAAATTACCTTACAACTTTCACAAACATGCTCATTCACAAAACCAACACCTACATTAATTATAAAACATTTATGACTAATATACTCCTGGATTAAAAACCAACTATAACCCTTTCTTAATCATTCACATAACCACCATCCACAATTCATCTCCCATCCATAAAATTGCACCTTCACTATACATATCATCAAATACTAACAAGATGATGAAGTGTTATTTATCATTGTCTCTCTCACGTGCATGGGAATGGTCTTCTCTCCCAAAGAACTCTCATGATTTTTATAACTAATATTCTCCATGATTAACAACCAACCATAAGTCATTCTTTATCATTCACATAACCACCATGCACAATTCATCATCTCCCATCCATAAAATTGCACCTTTACCCATACACATCATCGAAAACGAATATATATATATATATATTATGTGTGTGTAATTTTAATATAAATATAATAAAATAAATACCAATTTTGAATTTGTTTAAATTCTAAAAAGGGTCAACAAATAAATATATATCTAATGGTTTAATATAATTATAATAAAATAAAATACAAAGTTTTACTTGTTTAAATTTTTTTTTTGCAAATAAATAAATATAATTATAGTTATCATATATTTTATTTTAATTTAGATTATCAAAACATTCTTCCTTAAGTAAATTTATAGAATAAAATAATTCGTGCTAATTTTTATATAATATTTATATTTATGTTGTAAGGCGTTTCTCTTTGAAGTCAACTTTCCTAAGTATCACTTTGCACCATTCTCCACCTTTAAATTTAATGTTAGATGATTAAACAATAGTCAACCATCGGATTAATAGTTAATAATAATTTCATGTTAAAAGTCAGTTAATAGTTAATAATATTAAACTATTAACTACCTCCCCTCAAAACACATACGAGCAAGAAGATTGCTATGGTCTTGGAAAAAGCTTTCTTTGAGGTTTTTGTTCATTTTCCAGATTCAATTCGTTTTTGTTCATTTTCAAGATTCGATTCTGTGACATGAATCATGAGTAGGCACTAATGTTGGCTTCTATTCCTAAGCGGAACCCTGATTGGCCTACTTTAATAGTGACTATCTATTTGGTCAACCCTCCATTGCTGCCACCTGACGCATCACAAGAGTTTTAGCACATGTTGCGTTCAAAAAGACGCGTTACTTCGTATGAACAACAATCTTATAACCTGTCCTCCCCTCCTGCAGCCTTTACACCTATAGAATTTTGAATTCCTTTCTGTATTTTGAATATTGTACTTGAGATCATTCATTGACTTGTAATGAATGTACACCTTCTTGGTCTCTAGAACTTTAATTATAAATTATCCAGTGTAGTTGGCCAGATTTTCTTAGGCTTGGGCTTTATGTACTCACGTTTTGTTTAATTAATTAAGTTTTGTGTCCCCACTTTTTGTTTAATTAATTATGTTATCAGGTTTGGATCTCAATCTCTAGTTTGAAATCTTTCAAATCACTGTTAGATGATCTTTCTTATTATTTTCATGCTACATCGTTTTTATACGAGTGCGAAATTTGACAATACCTAGATATGTGCCCTCAAGGTGATTACCATTTTGTTGCCAGACAAAGAGATAATAAGTTGTTTGGCAGGTTGTCTAAAGGCCTCGAACTCAACCCCTCTGTAGACAATTACCTTGGCTGCCTGGTAATCAGTTGGACTGTCAAGCAGGAGAAGCACTGAGCTTCCCCGCAAAGATATCAACAACTCTAATATTGTAATTGAATTCAATCCCATCTCTGTTTGCAAAGATATAAATATTTCCATGGGGGGGAGAAGATGCGCAGTTTAAATTTATCATTTGGGTTTGGTAAAGTTAAAGTTTCCATAGCTCTTTAGGTCCATTATAAGGTTGCTGCTGACATTGGCCTTCCTCTTGCCTTGCTTGTACCTTGGGAAAATGTCAAGAAAGCTTTAGATGGATTGATGAAGCATGCCGAGACAGAAGATCACTTAGTATGGTCCCTATCTCATTTTCATATGATAGCGACTGTAAAAGATATCTACTATGATCTCGTTTCCAAAAAAAATATGCCTGCCAGACAGATTTTTCCGATGCAATGGTGGAAACTTGGTTGCCCACTTAAAGTGATTATTTTTTCATGGTTAGTTTTCTATAACAAAAACTTAACTTGGGAGAACTTGAGGAAGAGGTCGTGGCATGGTCCCAGCAGATGTGTGATGTGCAATGCTGAGGAGGAGACAAACTTCCAAATGTTCTTCAAATGCGTGGCCTCCCAACAAATCTGGTATGATTTGGCTTCTTCTTTACATTTTCCTAAGTTTCATTTCTGTTAATGCAGCTTATGCCTGGTGGGGAAGACAAGAGGCATCTAAGCGTCCAATCCTTCCTATTATGTTATGGTGTGTTTGGAAGTGGAGAAATTTAAGAATTTTTGAAGACACAAACATCTCCTTCAAGTCTGCTTCTCCACTCTCTATGAATCGATCCAAAGAAAGGTATAAGAGCTCTACAGGTTCATAGTCTGGAGCAATGTGCTGCGTTTTTGTGGGTGTCCAGGATCATATCACCTGGAGTTTCTGCTCGCTTGATCCTCTACATTGTAGAGCCTCCCCCGGCGAATGCCCGTTTCGGCAATCGTCTTTCTTCTAGCGATTTCTTGGGCTCCTCCCTCTTGTCGTTCCTTTTGCTAATGTTTTGTCAACTCGAATTTCCAGCAGCACGTTATGGCAATATTTTGGGATATATGTTTTGATGTTGTCCTGTTTAATATCACATGATTCTATATAGCGTCCAGTTGGTTTTTTTAAATATGCCTTTCAACTTCATGTAAAATCTGTTCAAAGTTGTCTTATGAGTTTGGTCATCTGGTCACCAATGTTATGGGAACCAAATCGCTTCTCTGTATTATTCAGGTCATATTGTATATATTGCCTCAATGTAATATATTTCTTTTTCTTCTGATTAACATATATATATATATATAATAAAAATCATTTTGTTTATCAACAGAATTTAATTAGCATACGAGTCGCTCTAAATTCGGCCCAAAATGATACTTACAATTTCTGTGTACCCATTAATAATAATTATTAATAATAATGTCAACAAAATAATCATTTAAATTTTGGAAAAACTTATATAGAGTTTAATTAGCGTAGGAGTTGCTCTAAATTCCGCCCAAAATGATGTTTACAATTTCCATGTACCAAATAATAATAATTAATAATAATGTAAAAAAATACTCATTTAAGTTTTGGAAAAACTTATATAACTTTTAGGTTTTGTAAGTGTTAGTTATAATTATAGATTTTGTTTGTAGATATGTGTTTTAGTAAAATATTATTTAGTTGTTCACATTGTATGTGTGAAAGATAAGAAGAAATAAATATAATTAATGACATAATTGATATATTTTATTATTTTATCTATATAATTATTACATATTTTGAAAAATGCACAATACCATATAATAATTAGAGAAGTGTAGAATTTTAATTAAATTGTAGTAAAATAATTGAGTTAATTATTTTTGATTATTTCCAAAAATTATATAATATTTAAATAAATTATTTTTTTTAGAAATTTGAATATAATAAAAGTGTAAAGTTCAAAATAATTTGAATGTTGTAAAAGTTTTCCAGATTGATAAATTGATTTATACAAATCATTAATCCATGACCAAACTTCAGTGATAATTACAAGTTAAAAACACTTATTTGCATAATAGAGTAATTGGGTTTCTTAATAGTGTTTTAAATCAACTATATATTATAAAAAAATTGAGCATAATTTCTAAAATTGCAAATCTTAATTGATCAATTTCATTTAAAAAGTTTGATGTCATCAATTATTTTCAATAAACATAAGATTGCATTCAAATCATCAAACCATTACGAGAGTTCTAAAATTGCATCAAAATTATCAAACCACCATAATAATAAACCCCATGAGAATAATATTAAACCGGAGGAATGTTAATGCTTGGGTTTGTAATATTAATAATCTCTTGGGTTTTTAATATTAATCCCAAGGGTTTTTAATGTTAATGTGTTGGGTTTATTGATTTCTTAGGTTTGTAGTATTAATAATCCCTTGAGTTTTTAATATTAATTCCTTTGGTTTATTATTATTCCTTGGGTTTTCAATATTTATTCCTTGGGTTTATTGATCTTTTGGGTTTAAAATATTAATCCCATTGGTTGGATTTAACATTCAAGGAATATTCTAAATTATTGATAGTATTCACAAATCAATGGTTGAGATTTATCTCCAAAGTAGTTACGCATTTCTTACCTTTTTAATTAAATTGATTAGTCACAAAAAAAATGTTGATTAATTACAAAAAATGTTATATGGACAAGTGTCATTGAAGTAGGTTATGGATTTTGGGCATGTCGTATTGATAAGCCATCGTATTGTAAGACAATTTTATGATTTTATTAATATTAGCAACTTGATATGTATGAAGAAGTGAGTACTTTGATGTTTATGATGGATTGATGCCTATTGTCATTTACCATCCATTTAATTGATATGGTTGTACTAATTTATTGCCAATAAATAGACACAATATAAAGATTAAAATAAAAAATAAAAAAATATATAAATATTTTAAATTTAAATAAAAAAAAATTGTGTAAGTATTAATTATTTATATGTTTATTTATTAAATTAAATACAAAATTTTGAAATATAATTTTTGCACATATACGTCATTATAAGACGGATTGTTAATTTATAGATGTTATTTATTATTTTATCTATATTTCCCACATTTTTATAAATATATATATTTTTATTAACTAAATTTATTAAATTTTTATAATTATAAGTTCATATATATAATATATTATATATATATATATATATATACTCCCAAAGAAAAATCATAATCTTTCATTATTCTCAAAAATTACATATAGTAGATGCCTGAGGCATATGCGTTAATTGTTGGCCCATGGCCAAAACTAGATAGGTATCAAAAAATTATAAGTTATGGCTAGACCCACTTCCCAAAACAAAATAAAAGTGTACATGTTCACCTTGCAGGGTGTTCGGTAAGCCTGATATGCATAGTTAAAGTAAATACACATGTATATACATAAAAACAGTCGATATATTTCAAGTGAAAATTTAGGGTACACATGTATATACATAAAAACAATTGATATATTTCATGTGAAAATTTAGGGCTTGTCCACCCTTTGGTATGCTTATCAATGTAGGGTTAGTGGTAATATTGGTATTGTTTTGCGCTGTTCTACTCCTGGATCATCCACAGGCCTCGGGGTAGTAACGTGGCCTTCTTGGAAAGCTTGTCAGCACCTTCATTATGTTGAGCTTTGAAGGATATAATTTCATCCAATATATTTCTAAGAGAATGTGCATGATAGTGGTTGGTGTTTTTGAACTAGTTTATAGTGGTTTTAGAGTCCCCAAAGATCTGTAGATTTGTGCATGCATGTGCTAATGCAAAATGCAAGAAGTGCCTGAGAGTAATAAGTTTGGAAAAATTGTTAGTTCCTTCTCCCAATCCTAATTGTATTTTGTATGAATGATGCATTATGCTGCCCCCACAACCATGTGTTTGGGCAGTGCCATCAAAACAATGCCCATGGCATGGATTGATCAATCCTGCCAGGGGAGAGTATGCATCATGTTGTTGTTTCGGTGACCTCCAAAATTTCATGGAACACTACCATAATATTTGCAGTAATTAGTGGCCATTGGTCATCAAGCCTCCACACCATTGAAAATAATATTGTTGTGGGTCAGCCAGATTGACCAACATATAAGGAGAGGTAGGCATACTATTTTAGAGCCATGGAAAACAGCGGTCCAAGAGTTCCAATCATGTTTAATCAAGGGTCCTTGCCATCTGCCCTGTATGGAGAGTGTGTGTGTTATCTGTTGCTGCACGTGTACAATAGTAGGCCAGAGAAGGAACAAGTGCTCATTTTTTTCCGCTTCATGTTTGCACAGAACACACTAATGTGGCCTGTAGAAGGATCTGTGGATGATACTTTCTCCTGTAGGATTCTTATTGTTAAGCACATTCCACATAAAAATTCGAGTGCGGGGAGGCGCTTTCAACTTCCAAAGTATTCGCCACTAGTCCTGTAGTACCTCAGGTTTGTGAGTGGTAAGGAGGGCAAGGTAGCCAATCTTTGGGGAGTATTTTCCATCTCTGCAGGGGTCCATATAAGCTCATTAGGACCCTCCTTAATTCTCACATGTGCTTCGATCAGAGCATTAATGTATCCTTCCGATATTTGCTGCCATTAATCAGGGATACCCAGGATATGAGCCGATAACTAACCCTATTCAAAGACAAAATTGTGTTCCATGTTTACAATTTGCGCAATCACCTTGATGTGCCTTTGTTTCAAGTAGTGGATGAGGTATGGAGGAAGTTGATACATATTACATCCCCCAGTCCAGAGGTCCATGCCAATACGCACCTGGTTACCATCATTAATTTTCCATGCAAGGTGCATTCAGATGAAAGGAAATGTGTGCAAGATAACCTTCCAAACAATAGATATCCTTGTGTGATCCCAGGTTGGCATGTGGATCCAATCCGTGAGCTGATGTGGTCGGATGTATTTGTGGTATATGACAAATGTCAAAAGGTTTTGTGATTTGAGTAGAATCCATCCCATCTTTGCTGCTAATGCTTGTGCAAAACTAGCAGGGTATTTTAGGCCCCATCCACTCCATCTCTTAGGGAGAGCTATGTTTTTCCAGCCTACACAAGCGAAAGGTTTCCCATATTTTTTACCATTCCAAAGGAATCTGCAACATATCTTCTAGATGCAAGCAAGTATTCCTCGAGGGATCCAGGCCAACGACATCCAGAACAGATTTTATAAGGACAAGATGGCTAAGATGGCCAACTCTAGATAGGAATCTATGGTTCCAATTTGTTAGCCTCTTCTTTATTTTGATCACAAGTCAAATCTAATCTGTGATCCTGTAATAGTGGGGTTTAATCCAAAATCCCAGGTATTTGAGACCATTCTCCAGAGGATGTTGTTGGAAGGGAAGAAGCTGAAGGGCAGATCTTTCTTCTTGACGAGAGGTGTGGGATAGTGAGATAGTGGACTTAGAATGGTTAGCTTCAATACTTGTAGCAGGGGAAAATAGTGATAGAATGTTGAAAAAGGTAGATGTGTCCTGAATACTGCCATCAAGGAAGATTAGGACATCATCGACAAATAAGAGGTGAGTGAGGTAGCAGTGATCATTCATTTTCAACCCTTGTAGTTTACCTTCCCTCTTAGCTGATGCGATGAGCCTGCTAAGACCTTCCATAACAATCAGAAAGAAGATAGGGGAGAGAGGAAAACCTTGTCTAAGGCCTCGCTCAGCATGAAATAATTGTGATGATGAGCCATTAATGAGCACATTGAAAGATGCTGAGGCGATACAACACATGACCCAATCAGTAAAGGGAGAGGGAAACCCCAGATGGATGAGGATCATTTTGATATAGAGCTAGCTAACCCTGTCAAAAGCCTTGGCTAGATCATTTTTAGGATAATCCCTTTCAGATTTTTAATTTTGATAGAATGTAGGGCTTCCTATGTTGTACCAATGGCCTCAAGGATTTGTCGATTTTGTAGGAAGGAAAATTTCTCAGGGGATATATGGTTTGAGAGAATGGGATGGAGCCTATTTGCAAGGATCTTGCCAATGATTTTGTAAAGGAAATTGTAGAGGGAAATGGGGCAAAAGTCATTGAAAGATGACGGGGAATCGGATTTAGGGATCACAACGATGAAGGTGGAGTTGATGGCCTCGTACATTCTTTCGGTGGACCTGCATTCTTCAACCACATTGAGAAGATCTTGCCCAATGGTCTTAAAAAAGGAAATATAGAATTTCATTGTCCAACCATCTAGGCCTGCGCTTCGATCTTTTTTCAATCATTTTAGAGTCTTCTAGCTTTGCTTGTGTTACAGGAGTAGTGAGCTCTTCTGGTGAATCCAAGTCTATGAATCTGGGGAAATGTCCAACAATTCAAAGAATTTCTGCTAAATTGACTATTGGCGGGTCCTTGCAGAGACGTTGAAAGTGTGAATTCCCCTGCTGTGAGAGCTGACTGAAGGTGGATGACATACTACCATCCTCAATGGGCATATTCCATATAGTATTGGAGACTTTCCTTCCCTTTGCATGATTTTGAAAAAACTTGGTATTCTCATCTCCAGCCTGTAGCCAGGTCGCTCTACTCCTAAGTCATTAGGTTTCTTCCCTCTCTTTCATAATTTTGGATCTCTGGTTTTCTAGGTTGATAAGGATGGAATTGGCTTCAGCTGATATGAAACCCATACTCTGCTCATCTAGGAGGGTGGCCAAAGATGACTCAACAGATGCAAGGGCATTGTCATCCCTCAAAGCTTTTTCCTTTGCCCATTGTATAGATATGTGTTTCAGCTGAGAGAGATTGTAGCAGAATCCTTCTACCAGAGATCGACCCCTAGAAGGTGGGTTGGCCTGCCAGGATTCTTTGATCAATTTGTGGTAGTTCGGGTCCTGTAGCTAGGTAGCACTGAATTTAAATAGTGCCCTGGGTTTCCTTTGTGGACCAGAAATTTCCAAAAAGATGGGGGAGTGATATGAAATTCCTCCCATGCCAACCCACTATCTATAAAGTGTTAGCTTCTATAACAGCAAATCCTTGATCAGAAACATGTCCAATATCCTAGATAAAGCCGCCTCTCCCACTCCCTTGTTTCTCCAAATGGGAAGTGGTTTATTCATAGGGATATCAGATAGGTGATGGCATTCTAGTAGCTCTTCCATTGATTTAGAGAGAGTGTCCACCTATGCGTTAGACCCGAATGATCCTCCAAAACCCTATGGAGAAATTTAGGTCACCTCCGATGATGAGATTTTCCATAGAGGTGGTAGATATTCTAAGAATTCGGTGCCAGAAGGCCTCTCATCCATGGCAAGACCAATATACATTGATGACCTGAAGGTCCATCCCAAGATCAACAAAGAAGATTTCCATCCCCATGAAACCCACTTTGCCCCAGGAAGACGTCAAGAAAATGGAACGAGGGTTATATCCCAGGGCCAAACCCTCGGATCGACCCACAACATCAAGGGAATGAACGATCCATCTAGGTTTCAAGGAGCTTAGGGTTCGGGAGATTTATTTTGCCTCACCCAAGGTTTCTTGGAGAAATATGATATCGATAGGCTCAGATTCAAAGAGTCTTTTGAGGGCTAGCTTTTTGGGTGAGCTAGCAAAGCCCCTGCAGTTGAAGGAGAGCCACTTCATGGGGGCAACTATGGGGGGATGTTTAATGCTCTAAGAACTCAGTCAAGAGATGTTTGTCTTCAAGAGATCACTTTAGCCCTAGCTCACAAGATGGCTTTGGAATGCTAATATTTACGGCCACATGGGGGGGGGGGTTTTTGTAGAGATAGTAAGGGAGGGGTAAGGCATAATCCAGTGAGGAAGGGGGAAGCCTCAGATGCGTGAGGATAGGGTTGCAGGTTTAGGGGTGGGGAGGATCAATAGGGATAGAACATGGGGAGGGAGGGGCAGAGGGGGGATCATGGGGCAAGGATGGGGGGTTTGTAGAGAAAACCAACTAGTGGGAGGTAAGGGAGAAATGGATGGAAGGATGAGTACAATCCTGATCCAAAACAGATGCATTGTGCAGATGAAATGTAGAGCAAGCAATAGAAGATGAATTAACATAGTACAAAAAAGGAGGAGTACTCGAGGTGCGAGCAGCCTCTACAGCAGCCCTTGATCTGGTCATCAATAGGGATGGATGATGGGGAGCACTGGCAGGAACTCAATGAGATATAGATTCCCTCTCGGATGGGGGCACTACTACTGATGGAGTCTGCTCGAGGACAGATGCTGTAGACATGCTTGTCCCACCTTCAGAGACCAATGAAGGATCCAGAGACTCTCTCACTGAAGAGCATTCCTTGAATAGATGTCCTACTTTGTGGCACCTGCAGAACCTAAAGGGAACACCTTCATAGTCCAGGATTTGGATCCTTGTGAAGTGTCGGCATTGCAGGGTTATTTTCTCCTCCAACCCTTCATGCATATCAAGGTGTACCAGGATGCCAGCAAGTGTTCGATTCTTTGATTTAATGTAGGATTTGTCGTAGTCCAAGTAGGTGCCAAGAGTATTCCTAATATGAACAAAGACATCTTCAGACCAGTACTACAGAGGAAGGCTAGACAGCCTTTCCCAAAGAGGTACTGCCCCAATCTGCTCCCTTTCCCAATCAAAGAGTAGTCTCCATCGTTTCAACAAGACCAAGGCCATTTCTATGTGCCAGTATCTGGCAAGTGCCATGTTGGTGTATTCCTCCAGAGTAAATGGAGCGCAAACTATCCTTGGGGTAGGATCTGTACTTCAGGAAGTTCTTTGAAGATGTTCCCCCATATTTCTTTTACCTAGAGAGCTAGATGTTCCGTAGAGTAGGCACGTCCTCGTATTCTACCCACCAGAACCTTCCCAGCTTTGTCTACAACCTCTCCCATGGATAAAACTTCCCCAAATTTGATTCTGAAGTCTTTCACAAAAGTCTTCACACACTTGATTTTCCTTTTCCCGGATCAAGGTGTGATGGGATGGTCCAGCAGAGGAACAGAAGGACTCAAGTTCTCCTGTTGTAGATGTTGCACTACCGACGGAACATTGACGACTGGGGTTTTAAAACACCCAGATGGTGAAGCTGATGGAGTCGCCATCGTTGTAGAGTGGCGGGTGCTGAACGCAGGGTTCTGTTGTGCAGTCGCCTCAGGAGGATTAGGATCAGGGGAAGAGGCGAAGTTCACCGAGCATAGGAGGTCGCCAGGGGGTGAGGGTTCAAATCGCGGGGAGGGAGGTGAACATGCTACCAACAGGTGTAATTTGCCATCTCGATCAAAACCCCATGATCATATATATATATATATAGATAGATAGATAGATAGATAGATAGATAGATATAGATAATTGGATTTTTTTTTTATGACTTTGATCACAAAAACATCAAAGGGCAATAGTTCAATTGGTAATTAGGGACCTTAATTTTCCCTCCACTTTGATTATATTTTTCAAAGACATGTTAGCCTCTGCAGCAAAAAAAATGATGAACGAGTTGAAAATTATAACTAGTAATAATTCTTATAAGCCTGAAGGGATAGGAAAATATAAATATCTTGATATTCAGGTGAATAGTGGTAGTCTATTAAAAACAAAATTTTAATATAGACACTATAATGTATTTCTATATTAAATTAAATTTTAAAGAAACTTTAAACAATGATATAACATAAAAGTATTGATGAATTATTAAATATGCAATTGTTATGTTAATAATTCAATATAGAAAAAATATAATGTATAATAAAACATGAAATATAAAAATGGAAAATCATCCACATATGTTTCATAATTATATAAAATATAAATTCCCCATTAGTCTAGTATGGTGGTCAAGTGTGAAAATAGTGATTACAAGGAAGGGGGATAGGCTTACCATTGCCACCACACTTCAACTAGTTGCAACATGATTTCCCCATGAATCCAGCTAAACCCCACACATCCAATCCACTTTGTGACATGATAATGCAGTCAAAGTCTCCCATGATGTGTAAAATTGGTTAAAGGGTCATGCATGGAAGAAAGATTCCCAATTTGGTTCATAAATTGTGGCAACTTGCTACAAAAAAAGTCTTACTTTTACACTACAACATTATTTCCTATCCTTAGTGGGGGACAAGTCCAGACCCCCTAACCTGCCCTCCCTATCCACCCCTTTTTGGGGTCTCTTGGGGTCTACACATTGGTCACAACTACAGAAACCACCCTATGATTTAGTTTTCTTGATTGATATGGGTGGTAGTTATTTGGGGTGATGAAACCAATAGGACAAGGAGCTTTGAAATCTATGTTTTTTCTGTGCATTTTTCTAACCAAGTTCACCCTACATTCACTATTTTTTTTTTCTCGGTAAAAAACTAATCTATTATTTGCAGAAACAGTCAAAACATTACAATCATAGAGTTTCTTCGCCTGAGGCCAAGCCTTGGCATTCTGGACTGAGAAGGATCCTCATAAGAGTAGCCCTCGCAGGGGCACCATACTTGAACAAAACATCCCCCATCTGAACAAAAACATCCCACACAGGGGTTCTGTGTCTCTCAAAAAGGAGCAACCAGTTCAAACTGGATAACCCTCGCAGGGGCAGCAGACTACCAACAGCATTATCCCACGCAGGGGAAGCAAAAAACATGACAAGAAAAAGCATTGGGCCTACATAACATAAACTGAAAGCCGAAGCAAAACCTGAGGGATGCTGGAGTGGGTGATGCTGAGTGGATGGCCAGCTACTCCTCTGGCTCCTCTTCGACCACCGGGCACCATCCAAATCTTTCAAATTCCTCTGCAGCAGGGTGGAGACCCAGTTTGATGTCGTCCCCCTTGGATGTTGACTCTTCCTGAGGCTGGGGAGGGTTGGGGGCCTGTTCTGCAACCATCCCTGGCATTGCTTTGACGAATTCTGAACCCTCGTCCTGGTGCATCCTTTTGCCACGGAGCTCTTAACTTTCGGTGGGCGCTTCCTCAAGGAAAAGTACCAACACATGGTCATTGATACGGGGTCTATCCAACGAGCTGCTGAAGGTAAAAATGGCCGAACCAAAGGCCGGCGAAGGAGCTGAAGGGTCCGGGCTGCTAGAGTCCACGAATTGGCTGGCTTGGATAGGAGTGGCTTTAGAAATGCGATGGCAGCGGCATCGACAGGAATGGGAGTGAGGCTCCTTATCTGGAGGCCGAGAGGACCCTCCATGTGCAGAGCCTCGACGGCTAAGCAAGCATTGTCGAGGCCTGACCATTTTTGCAGAGAAGCCGAGGGTGAGGAGCAGTACGAGATAGGCAGGCGGAATTGATACAGAGGCGAGCGGGCGGCACTTGAAAGACTCCAATTCGCAACCCCCTCGCCCTTCAGACCTGCATACAACAAACAGAGGGATGGCAGGTATAGTCTCGCGGAGAGCCGAAGACCAGGCGGGAGTTGGAACAACAAAGACCAAGTGCTGAGCATGAACTAGCTTAAGCTGAGCCCCCCATCACCTTTTTTAACCACTGCATCGTGACCTCGATCCGCAACCGCCATAATTGCTCGTTGCAGTCGAGCCAACAACTTGAACGAAGCATTGAATGAAATCCTGCATTAATGCCTTCCATATATTCCTTGGCGGCGATCGGGCATTTAATGCTAGCATTACACCTGAGGCAGCACATGACCAGCATGTGGCTCCTCGTTGCTTTCCGTCATGTCACCCGCATCCGGGACAACTGCATCTCCTTAGATCAGGCTTTCGCATTCCTGGACCTAGAGATTGTTTAGAATGATCTCCGTGTTGCCTGATAGGAGGGTCTGTTCATTTTCTACCCCAATGTTGGCTAGGAGGTCAGCTACCTTGTTGCCTTCTCTTCTTATGTGATTGAAGGAGATGGCCCTGTTCTTGCGCAACTCTTGTTCAATGGCATTCAGCCTTTCTTCGAGCCTCCAACTGGATGCGACTTTCCTTACTTGTGAGCCATTCTGTATTCGCGTAGCCATGTTTATAAGGATCTGGGAGTCGCCTTCTACTATCAGGGGTTGAAGGCTGAGCTTCCCCACGAAAAGGAGTCCTTGCCAAAGCCCCTCTAGCTCTGCTGAGTTGTTGGTGTCCCAACCAATGTTTCCAAAGTATACCTACAAAGGAATTCCTTCATGATTTCTCAATATGCCTCCAAAGCCAGCCACTCCAGGATTGCCTTACCCTACATTCACTATTAATAGCACGGTACATAAGGTATTTATCTCATGTGTCTTAAAACACAATTAATTTATTTGATTTCTAATATATGTACTTTATATTCCATATGCTTTATTACTTATTTATATTTCAATACTCTAAACACACATGTTGGTGATCAATAGGTGGGACCTTGCTTTGTGCAGTTGTACTCTATGCTTGTGTTTCAATTAGCTTCACTTTCCTAGACCTTGCTACCTCCCTATTGGTTCACTCTCACCAGTGCCCTATCCATGCCCATCTTTCCTCTTTTAGTTGGCCTCTACCCTGCTCTATTGTCCCTATCACCCTTGTCCCTCCCACTTGGCCAATCCCTTATTCAGTCAACATTATATCATCTCCTGGCCCATCATGCCTTAACAAAGGGCAAGGATCCATCATGGTTTCTCTTATACAACAGATGGTAGTGTCAAGTTCAAGGAGTGCCTGTTTTAGCTCAGTAATATCATGCCCATACCTTGGACCGCATAGAGTTAGAAATTTACCATGCATCCATAGAGGTCATCAATGATAGGGATGCATACACAAACACTAATATTCTTACCTCAAAAGTTGTGTAGCTCCTAGATTCGGGTCACACATGAGCAAGGAAAAATAAATATATATGGATAGTGGGCTTGTATTGGAACATCAAGGCCCTTCTAAACAAAACTCCATTGGAGAGAGATGAGGCCAAGAAGGAATTATCTCTGCAGTTGGATGAAACAAAAAAATGAGCATAGCCAAATATCCTCAGAACACCGGGACATGGCACTTTGGTTGGCTAGAGTCGAGACCATCCTCTCAAGAGAAAATGAGCAACTTCTGCTAGTACTCCTACAACATTGATAGATGTTTCAATCTCCACTTAATATGGCATATCGCTTCCTTCCTTGCGAGTAGTGGCTCTTCTTTGATCGTCTTTATATTTTCAGTCTAATATTTTTGGGTAACCTCACTACAATTTTACTAGGATTAACAATAAGTATTCCAATATAAACCCTAAAACTAGTGCTATTTGAGGCCAAATATATTGATATTATGAGTGTTATAGTTCATTTTGAACAAAACTAATATTTTTTCCCATTGGTCTAGTTTCCATAGAAACAAACTCTAGTGGAAAAAACTACAGTATGTTTCTATATGCAATATCTTTGGATTAATCAATAGAATATGAAATTATCACACACACATAATGTATATATATTTGTTAATAATTAAATTTACACTTTTAAATGATTTTAATATAATTATAATTAAATAATATTTAATTATTACACACCCACAATTTATATTTTTAATAATAAATGTTAAATAAAAATATATAATTCTATTTAGAATTCTATTTAGAATCTATTGTTATTATTATTTTCAAAGTGTACATCTTAATGATATACTCATTAAGAAGTATGTGGTTATTGTATCCACCTAATTGTTATTGTATCCACTCAATTTCTTGTTGTTTCAAATGCACTTTTGAATATATAAAGAAATTTGACACCAACAAAAAATTCCTTGGGGCACTTGGGCTCTACATATAAAAAATCTTAAACTTATAATTCTTTAAAATCTCTACCAAAAATTAGGAAAAATTGACCAAAAAAAATGTTCACAAACAAACTACATTTTAAGTATTTTTTGTTTTATTTATTTCATTAAATTTATTATAAAATATTTTAATTTTTCTACTCTATCAACTTTATCATTTATTTGCTATAATTATGTTATTTCTTATATTTTTTTATTCCATTTGTTATAATAATATACTTAATATTTGTATTCATATCACAAAGATAATTATTACTTTTTAAAAACCTCATTGAAAGGGATGTTGTTCAATTTGGAGAAGACAATCTAATATAGCAAGATAAGTTTAAATTCACATATTAAAAATAAAAATAACAAGCATTTGCACGAAATGTTGCAAAGGAAGCATTGTAAAGCAATAACATATACCACTAATTAATGCTTCCTTGACAACTGTTGAAAGATGAGAAAATATCAACAAAAGCAAGAACCATGCTACAATCTACTACAACAATAAAGTGGTTGAATGTTTGGACCTGAGGATGTACTACACCAATAAAGTGGTTAATTGGTCCCTACTATTTATAATATTCAATTTAAGAGTGTGGCCATGCTAACAACAAAGTAGTTAAATAGTTCTTTCCATTTATATTGGTAAATGTGATAGTTTTGATCATGTTTGAACTTGAGGTTGTATTGCAACAATAAACTCGTTAAATAGTCCTCTCCACTTATAATAAAGAATCTGAAGGGTGATGATCATGCTTTGAACTTCAAGTGGGGACTCTAAATTATCTTTGTGTGTATTATTGCCTTCAAATAATGGTGTATCATTAAAAAGAACACTAAAAACTGTGACAAATTGCTTGTTGAATTAAATAACCATAGTTGTTCATGACACATGGATGAGTCCAGTTGAATTGTAGAGACATGCAACAAAAAGGATTCCATTATCAGATGTTTCATATGAAGCACCTTTACATATACTATTTATGTTAACCCATTTTGTAAAGAAATAAGTTTAGTACAAATTCTTTTAGAACCCATCTTTGATAAGCCTCCTTTTGGTGTCAAATTCCACGTGTTTGAACTAGAAACATCCATGCTAAGGGATTTTTGTCGTGAACTAAAGCATCATATGCATGGAATTGTACACATCCATTGATATTGAAATATCCTTTAGAGTTTGAAGTTTAAACTAAATAAGAAACTTAAGTAAGTCATATTTATTGTTGTTTAGCTTAGTATATTTGTACATTTAACCTAAGGTGATTTTGTGTCTAAATTGGGGATTTTGCAGACAAGGATTTTTGGTAGTTATACAGACTTTAAAATAGTTTTACCAGTTCCATACACATTTATTTTATTTTTGAGCAAATTAGCTTCAAGACTTAAATTGAATTTATGTTTACATCAAATATTTACATTCTTGCCATAATTTGGGAGGTATAAACCATATATTTACAAATTTTTAACTTATCATAGTCTATTCCTTTATTGTTTTTGATATAGCCAAGCTTAGGGTTCAAATTTATCTTGTGGACATATTGTTTAAATTTATTTTTTGATTAGATGGCTGCTTGAAAATGTTAAATTTTAATGTTTAAAATCCCTGGAAAACCTTATGATAGAGAAAACAATAATTTATTTCTTTCTTTTCGAAAAGAAGAAGGTAGAGAAACAATAACATTGTGTATAATTATGCTTTATACTAGGACAACCTACAAAGTAGCCTTACAAAAGTAAAGTCAAAGCTAATATCAAAGGAAAATGATGGTGTTGTATAAGTAATGATTCACCAGAAAATTGCTAATGTTATACATAAAACCAAAGCATATTGCTAAATGCCAAAGATTACCTTTACTTGCATGAATTCTGATCCGTTTGCAAGGACTTTGATAACTTTGATGTTGCAGATAATGGATGTTCCCTAGTCTAGTGACTTCTCAACCACTCATGATGCATGTTTGTTCTTTAGAAGGCACTGCAACTTATTCTCCCACAAATGCATCAGAGTTTGGAGGTGGCCAATTTAATCAAGTCCTTTCTCAATATATTTCCTACTGCATTTTTTGGACTCTCACTCTCAAAAGCCACATGAAAAACTGATGCGGGAGCATGAGGCTTGAAGACAAAAGACTTCGATTTTATTCCAAGAAAAAAAAAAAAAATTACAAGCAAAGGAGTGGGATCCTTTAGCTGTCACTTAACAAATATTTCTAAATAGGAGTTGAGCTAGAATTCAGGGATTTGGATTATCTTGTAATTAATTCAAGTAGTTATGCTTAGTTGAGATTCTCAAGGGGAATATCCTATAGATTCGATAGGATTAGCCAATTTCAATCCTTTAATTTAGGATCTGGTTGTTGTATGTACAAGTATTTATGTAAGTTTTGAATTAATGTAAAGGGATTTGGTTGTGGAGGATTAGACTATAAAATTTGAATTCTCTCTATATTTTTGTGTATTCTGTGCATGAATGGTCAATCCTAGAGGTTTGAAGTTCCTTAAAAATATTTTGGAATGTTGTTGATTTCCAATTTAGGCCTTTAAAACTATATTTTATATAATATTGTTTTATCGTGTTTAAATCTTTATTCACTATGTATTGACTCAATCGGGGTGTATTTCAAACCCATAGAGTTTACTTAGCGATATCTTCAATATAACTTAGACATAGTTTGAACTTGGTGGAATGATGAAAACTTGATAAATTTGCAAGAAACCCAGGAAAAGGTCTGAACCGTCCGATCGACATATCCAATAGATCTAACGGTTATTGCGTGCTAACAAGCACAAAAGATAAATAGAATAGAAAAGTGGTCTTCGTAGGCAAAAGTTGTTTCTTATGCAGTCTCAAGGTGTTAAGTTGTATTTGGAAAATTCACGTGATTCCATTTAGTGGCTGACACATAGCATGGGAAAACCCACACAAGATTATGCGTCAACCATTGGATCAAGTAGGATTAGTTAACAGTGGAGATCATCTAGCTAGTTTTTGAGTAGGGAAAGTGATAACTGTCGGATTGAGTGTTGAGATTGACGACAGAGAATTAACGCGATAAAGGATTGTGCAATGACGGACGCGACAATGTTATAAACCAAAGTTTTAATTCCTTTTGATTTCATGGGAAAGGTGAAGGTTCGCTTTATTTCAAGTAAATTCAATAGTTCTGTTGTTTTAGCAGAATATCTAAAATTAGAGGTTGATGACTGATATTCTAAAGGAAACCTGAGAATAAGTCTCGCTTGAACTAGAAGAGATTGTTTCTGGTTTTGAATGATTATCCTTAACACCCACAACCAGCCCACCATTAGTGGTATTAGAGCAGCTTATCGACACTGATCAGGATCTCAAAGATCAGAGAAAGAAGTCCATCATGGCTTTTAGAGTTGGAGGAAGACATGGTCAGAGAAGAGGAAGACCAGTTGCAAATGTTAAAGTGTTGCAAGCTATGCAACAGATGAAAGCTAGATTTGAAGTAGTGGAAATGGGAAATCAAGGAGATGTAGATACTGGAGATGTTAGTGAGCCTAAAGTTGAAGCTATAGAAGCAGAGAAACCTGTAGAAATTACTTCTAAAATGAGATTCTTTAAATCAGTGTTAGGATCCACATCTAAACCCAAACTTGAGGGTACAGTTTACAATGGAGGTTTAAACCCTAAGGAATTGATATAATGGATTAATGACATGGATAAATTCTTTGATTATGAAGAAATGGAAGAAGGAAAGAGTAAAATTTGTTGCCACAAAATTGAAATGACATGCAACACTTTGGTGGGATGGAGTGGAGGCAGAAAGAAAAAGACATGGTAAGCAGCCAATTAGAAATTAGAACAGGATGGTGGTAAAGTTGAGAGGTAAGTTTTTTTAAGTGATTATCAATAACCATTATTTAGACAGATGCAGAATCTTAGAAAGAGGTCTTTTATAGTGAAAGAATGCACAAAGGAATTTTACAAAGTGAGCATAAGAGCTAGACAAATTCAAGATACATATGAGAAGGTTGCAAGATACATAAATGGTCTCATAATGGAGATCCAATATGAGATAAGCATGATGTCTCCTAAAATAGTAGAAGAGGCTTATCAGATGGTATTGAAGGCTGAAGAAAAACTCACGAGGGAGAAATCTGTCAGAAGTAGAGGTACCTTCTGAGGAAGGGGAATTCAAGGTGGTAGAGGAAGATCTACAATGTCTAGAGATAGAGCTAGCAGTAGCTCAAGTCAGCATACACCCATAGAAGGTGATGTAAGTGGTAGAAGGAGTTTTTTTAGAGGAAGAGGAGGCAGAGGAAGAGGAAGAGAAATGATATGTTACATATGTAACAAGATGGGACACAGAGCCTATGAGTGCCCAGAAAATGTAGGAACAAATCAGAGAAATGTAATTGTTGCTCAAAGTGAAGAGAAAAGTAATGTTGAACAAAGGTGCCATAAGAAGAAAATGTACCAGAGAAAGGGGAATCTTTGGTAGTTAACAAAGTTTTGTTAAAGCCAACAAAGGAAGTTATTGAACCAGCACAGCGAAAAAATTTGTTCAGGACTCTATGCAAGGTTCAAGGAAAATGTTGCCAAATGTTAATTGATAGTGGGAGTACTGCTAATTTGATCTCTACAGAAGTGGTGGAGAAGTTGAAATTAAAGAAAAAGAAACATCCAACACCTTATAAGGTGTCATGGCTTCAAAAAGGACATTAGTTGTTAGTGAATGAACAGTGTGAAGTGGAGTTGTAGTTGGGAAAATACAAAGACAAAATTCTATGTGGTGTGGTGCCTATGGATGTGTGTCACATACTACTGAGAAGACCTTGGAAGTATGACAGAGGAGCTATGCATGATGGGAAAAACAACACATACAAATTTGGTAAAAATGGTGTTAACCATACATTGTTGCCTATGGAAGAAGAGGATGCATCAAGAAAATGTGATCCAAAGGCTCTATTGTTGAGTGGAAAAGAATACCTACAGTAGATTGAAGAGGATGTGGTAAATTTTGCATTCATTTGCAAACCCAAGGTAATAATGACTTCCACTAAAATTTCTGATTTGCCAATTGAAATTCAAGAGATGTTGGAGAATTATTGTGATATCATTGTAGATGATTTACCTAATGAGTTACCACCCATTAGAAAAATCAGTCATCATATATATTTGATTCTAGGGGCAAATCTACCAAATAAAGTAGCTTACAGGATGACTCCCACAGAAAATGAAGAAATCAGAAAACAAGTTTAGGAACTATTAGATAAAGGACTGATTAGAGAGAGTTTGAGTCCTTATGCAGTGCCAACAATGTTGAGTCCAAAGAAATATGGAGGCTAGAGAATTGCATAGATTCAAGAGCCATCAACAAAATAACAATCAGGTACAGATTTCCTTTACCTAGAATTGAAGATTTGATGGATTGTTTAAGTGGAGCAAGATATTTTTACAAAGCTGGATTTAAAAATTGGTTATCATCAAATAAGGATTAGAGAAGGTGATGAATGGAAAACTACTTTTAAAACAAATGAAAGATTGTATGAATGGATGGTAATGCCTTTTGGGTTATCAAATGCTCCTAGTACATTTATGAGGCTTATGAATGAAGTGTTGAAAGAATTTATTGGTAAATTTGTAATAGTATATTTGGATAATATATTAGTTTACAGTAGATCTAAAGAGGAACATATGAGACATAGGAATTATGTCTTACAGAAGATGCAACAAGAAAAGTTACTGCTAAATTTAGAGAAATGTTCATTCATGAAGGAAGAGTTGGTATCTTTGGGCTTTTTTGTTTCTGCTGATGGATTAGAGATGGATCTAGAGAAGATAAAGGTAATCATAGAGTGGCCTTCATCAAAGTGTTTTTGAGGTAAGAAGTTTTCATGGTCTCGCTAGTTTTTATAGAAATTTCATAAGGAATTTTAGTAACTTCAATGCTTCTATCATTGACACTATAAATAAGGATAAACAACCATTTAAATGGATTGTTGAAGTAGAAAAGAACTTTCAGCTGTTGAAAAGGAAGATCACTGAGAAACCTATTTTAATTTTTCTTGATTTAATAAACCTTTTCAAGTGAAATGTGATGATAGTGGAGAAGCTATTGGCAGTATTTTAAGTCAAGAGGATAGACCTGTAGCTTATTTCAGTGAAAAACTGAATGAATCAAAGAAATATTCTTCTTATGATAAGGAATTTTATGTAGTTGTACAATTACTGAATAAGTGGAGACATTACTTGATGTCTAAGGAGTTTATAGTTTATTCAGACAATCATGCATTGTAGTACATTATGTAACAACCAAATCTTAGTCAGAAACATGCAAAATGGGCAGAATATCTTCAAAGTTTTAATTATGTATTAAAACATATAACTCACCAATCAAACAAGGTAGTAGATGCCTTAAGCAAAAAAATTATTTTAGTTCAGGAAAGTCAAATTCAAGTGTTCGCTTTTAATTTTCTTAAAGAATTCTATGAGAAAGATTTAGATTTTAAAGAGGCATTTGAAGCTTGTAAAAATCCTATTTTGTTAGACAGAAGTAAGTGGTTGGAGTTTTTATTGCAAGAAGGATTGTTATTTAAAAGAATTCAGTTGTGCATAACAAATTGTTCTATGAGAGAAAATTTAATGAAGGAGAAACATAGTGGTGGACTTGGAGGACATTTTGGTGTACACAAGACTTATGAACAGTTGAATTGGTTTTATTTCTGGCTGAAGATTAGATATGAAGCGGAGAAGTATGTGAGAAATCGTAAAGTTTGTCATTATGCAAAGGGAAGGAACCAAAACACAGGTTTGTATGTTCTATTACCAATTCCAGATAGACCTTGGGATATGGTAAGTATGGATTTTGTTTTAGGTTTACCAAAAACTCAAAGAGGGAATGATTCAATTTATGTTGTGGTTGACATATTTCTAGAATGGCACATTTTATTCCATGTTATAATACAAGTGATGCTACTCACATTGCTAATCTATTTTTTAAGGAGATTGTAAGATTGCATGGGTTACCTAAAAGCATTGTTTCAGACAAAGAAACCATATTTGTTGATCATTTATGGAGAACTTTGTGGAAGAAAATTAGTACTAATCTGATTTTCAGTTCATCTTATTATCCTCAAACAAATGGACAGAATGAAGTTGTAAACATAAGCTTAGGTGATCTTCTAAGAAGTCTTGCAGGTGAACATCTAAAATAGTGGGATCAAATTTTGGCACAAGCTGAATATGCTTATGATGATTCTCCTAACATGAGTACAGGACAGAGTCCATTCCATATAGTTTATGGAATGCACCCAAGAGGAGTGTCTGAATTAAGAGACTTGGGGAAAGCTGAAATGAGAAGTGCTAAAGGAGAAGACTTTCATAGATTCAAGCAATACATGAACAGGTAAAATAGTAGTTACATGATAGCAACATAAAGTACAATAGCAAAGTAGACATGAAGAAGAGAGAAGTTAATTTTGAGGTTGGAGATTTGGTTTTGGCACACTTCGGGAAGGAAAGATTTCCAAAAATGGAGTATAACAATTTAAAATTTAATAAAATTGGACCACGTAGAGTCTTGAGGAAATTTTCTGCAAATTCATATGAAATTGAATTACCCCCTGATATTGGAATATCTCCAATTTTCAATGTTTCTGATTTGTACAGGTATGAAAGTGGAAATGTAGAGGATACAACATAAGATAAAGAAGAACAAGAGGTTGATTGGGTAAAGCAGTTACCAACAGCAAAGGAATTGCAGCCATAACAAATTTTAGACAAGAAGGTGTTTAAGAAGACAAGGGGATAGGGGTATTTTCAGTATTTGGTCAAATGGAAGGATCAACTAATTGTTGATGCCACCTGGATGACAGATACCATGCTACAAAAGTTGGGCAGTTCTATATAAGAGCTCATGGACAGGAGCCCATGAAGAATGTTTTCCTCAGGAGTCTAATGTAGGAGCATCAGGCTTGAAGACAAAATACTTCTATTTTATTCCAAAAATACAAAAAAAGTTTACAAACAAAGGAGTGCGAACCTTTAGCTGTCACTTTACAAAGCTTTCTAGATATGATTTGAGCTAGAATTCAAGGATTGGATTATCTTGTAATTAATTCAAGTAGTTAGGCTTAGTTGAGATTCTCAAGGAGAATATCTTGTAGATTAGATAGGATTATGCAGTGTTGATACTTTGATTTAGAATCTGGTTGTTGCATGTACAAGTATTTATGTAAATTTTGAATTAATGTAAAGGGATTTGTCAGTGGAGGATTAGACTGTAAAATTTGAAGTCTCTTTGTATTTCTATGTATTCTACGCATGAATTTTCAATCCCAGAGATTTGAAGTTCCTTCGAAATGTTGTTGATTTCCAGTTTGGTCATTTAAAACTAGATTTTATAGAATCTTGTGTTATCACGTTTAAATCTTTGTTCACTACGTATTGAGTCAATTGGGATGTATTTCGAACCCATAGATTTTACTTAGCGATATCTTGAATATAACTTAGATATAGTTTAAACTTGGCAGAAGCGCTAAAACCTTGGCAGAATGAGGAAAACCTAATAAATTCGCAAGAAACCCAAGAAAAGGTTTGAACCATCCGATCGACGAATCCAATAGATCTAATGGTTATCACGTGCTAACAAGCATAGAAGGTAAATAGAATAGAAAATTGGTCTTCGTAGGAATAAGTTGTTTCTTGTGTAGTCTCAAGGTGGTAAGTTTCATTTGGAAAATTCACGCGATTCCACTTAGCGTCCGACATGTAGCATAGGAAAACTTCTTTTCTCATGTGCTCTTGGCTCATTAAACATTGCGCAAGAACCCACATGAGATTACACGTCAACTATTGGATCACGCGGGATTGATCAATGGTAGAGATCATCCTGCTAGTTTGCGAGCAAGGAAAGCGATAACTGTCAAATTGAGTTTTGAGATCGATGGCGGAGAATTAATGTGATAAATTTTTGTGCAATGACAAACATGACAAGGTTATAAACCAAAGTTTTAATTCTTTTTTATTCCATGGGAAAAGTGAATTTTTTCCTTATTTTGGGTAAATTCAACAGTTATGCTGTTTTAGCAGAGTATCTAAAATTAGAGGTTGATGACTGATATTCCAAAGGAAACCTGAGAAGAAGTCCTGTGTGAACTAGAAGAGATTGTTTGTAGTTTTGAATGATTATCCTTAACACCTGCAACTAGCCCACCAAAAACCTTCTTGTATGGTGCCACCTAGGAAGAAAAACCCAAATCAAGAAGAATTATAACATTTTTGATGAATATTTACATGGTCAAAGTTTAAGGAACAAACATAATGAAAGTGCATAATGAAGGTATTAAAGATGTAGATTATGTATGTAATGGGCCTAAAGAAGAAAATATATACAACAAATATTAAAGCATCATTCCAAGATTAAATCTGATGGAAATGGTTTCAAGAGAGACAAATACAAAGTGGCTGCAAAAGTTGTTGGAGATATTGACATGTATGCAGTTACAACAATAGGACAATAAGCATTTGTGGCTGAAAACGACTACAAAAATCAACTATGGCATCAAAGTTATCGATACATTAAGTATAGAATCTGGATCATTTCAAGAAATTTAACATGGCTCATGTGTTTCCTCCAATTCAACATGAGTTATTATGGATTTCACATTTTAGACAAGAAACATAGGGATAAATTTGACAAAAAAAGGTTGGATGAACAAAAAACGTACATATTTAGTCATTGGAAAGTAAAAAATATGCTATGACATTCATCGATGCCCTTCCAACAAAAATTTGGTTGTGCTTTCTTAAGTACAAGCCATTAGCTTTTATAGCATTGAAGGAATACTGAGCAATGGTTGAAACTTGAAAGCAAAATATATATATTAAGGTTCTCAGAAAATAGGGTTTGGGAAAATAAACTCTAATTACTTCTAAAAATATTTCAACACTCAAGGTACTTGCGCAACATAATCGTACTATAAAGAGGAAAATAGGACCATTGTTGAGATGGAAAAGAGCATTGTCAAGGCAAAACTCTCAAACAACTTTTGGGTGTAAGCAATCTATACTATATACAACATTGTAATCATTCAATAGAAGCCCCACTAATTTTGTAAGAAACATCTCACCTACAAATGCATAAGTGGTAGGAAATCATAAGTAAATTGTTAAGCTTTATGTAGGTACGAACACTTGTGATGTTTGGCACAATGAGATCTATTTACATCATTCTCAGAATTTTTACATATCACTATCAAAGTCCCGTGACTTGGGCTTAAGATAACTTGGTTGAGCTCAGTTATAACTAAAGCCTGAAATAAACTTGAAAATAGGAATAAATATTGGAAAATCAAATTTAAAAAAAAAATACCAAGATATACTCACTTCATAGACAATAAAACAAACAAAAAGAATCTAAAATTATTAGTATTAGCTTGGGAAAAAAATGATTGCAGTTTATCCTTGAGAGTGCTTCGAATCAGGCTAAAGAATCAAAAACTCGTAGGTCAGAGCATGTTAGTCTGACTCAACAAGACTAAATTATGAGTCTCAAAACTGAGACTAAGTCATTTGTCAAAAAAAAGAGAAGATAAAAATATAATAACACATGTCCCTGTATATATGGCATAATGTGAAGTTGTTAAAAGATGGTATTAAAATCATCTTTTAACAGCTTCACATTATGCCATATCTATAGGGACAGCAATGAATCTGCGGACAAGCTTTCTAAGGAAGGTTTGCAGCAAAATTTGGGAGGCTGGAAGATACTCGAAGATCGCCAGGGACAGGTCCTATCATCAGAGCTGCCACCATACGCATAATCTATAGCTGCTCGATTTACAAATCTTTTTTATTTTATGTTACATATACAGTTTTTAAAACAAACTTATATTGCAGACCTTTAACCTTTTTGAATATGTACCTGGGCATAATGTTTTTACATGCTTTAAATGGGTTGTTTTCCTCTTCGTTGAGGAGACCCAAATGAGATGATGTTTTGTGTTAAACTGCCTCCATTGGGGAGGACGTTTTCGCTCATGGCTGTTAGTTAAAAAATAGCTGATAGAACTTTTTATTTGCAACAGTATTTTGGTTTGTTGACAGAGGAACAAAATGACAGTAAGGATGGCTTTTATTGATTACATGGTCAATCAATCAGTAGTATCGGCAATGCTCAGCATATGCAATGTAACTTTTTATTTTCTTAATAAAAAGTTCGCTTTTTCTTCGGAAATATATATATATTATATATATATATATATATATATATATATATAATATATTTATATATTATATATATATAATAACACATTTTTCCTATTTTTCTCTTGTGTTGAATTTTGGTCTTGTGATCCATTTACTCGGAAGAAAAATGCTGATCAATTTTTTCATAAAGTATAACACCCACCATTAATGGTAAATCTTGCTTTGTGGAAAAGAGAACAAAGTTCTTACTAAGAAATAATGGTTCCATTTTTCAATAAAATTCTCCAAAACGCTTTACAATTCATTGATTTCTATGATTCCTTAATCTATACCACATATACATTATAGTAGAGAATTGAGTAATAGTCACAATTCATTGTAAATATTTCCAACTAGGTGATCATACTTTAAATACATGAGTTTTATTTAATGACTTGCAAGTTGTATCTAACAAATTATCCATAATAATTCATCAAACTCACATTCTTCAATAAGAACTAATTATTTAAATAGACTCTAGACATTATGCAGATTCAAGAAAAAATACTTCTAGAAAATGCATGTTTTCGTGATTTATGAGTAAAATTAAAACCAAACCAATTGCATGAACAAATCCCATAAGAAAACATTAGAAAAATTGACATGTAAATTCAAGGATTTTCATCTAAAGACTCAGAAATCTCATTATTTGTCTTCATATGACATGACATGAATTAAATTTCAAACAAAACCATATTGAAAATTCAAATGTGCTAAGTAGAGGACCTACCCCATGGCCTTCCAACCAGGGAAAATTTTAGGGGCTAATATTCACAAGTGGGATAATTTTTCATGTTTTTTCCAAAAAAAAAAGATTAGCAAATTTCCATTTTTATAAAATTTATTCGCCTACATTTTATAGTATAAAATTGTTTTTCCTTAAAAATTGCTAAAACTTTATATAGTGACTACATAAAATTATTAGAAATTTGAATATTTTTACCAAAATATTACCAAACATTATATAGATTGCATATTATGGACTAGTTAGATTCACCAGGCTTTCTAAACTTTAAAATAAATTTCCATCCTTAAAGTTTTCCATGCTTCCAACTAGCTATTCGAGACCTTTATGTTAGTTTGTAGAAAATCTCTGCAGAAACCCTCACGATATCATGTACATTATGAGTAAAGAAGATCCTCTATAGTCATAATTTGTTACAAAATTTGTTCCAATTTCAGAGATAGGGCCCCTAATATGGGCCATTCAAGAGAGTGTGCTTCATCCAATCTACAAATCCATCATTATGCAATTGCTCGAAAGAATTTTGTTGTGTTTCTTCAAGACAACCAATCTGCGATAAGTACTCCCTTGGGTGAGTGTAGGTGTCAAACATGTTGGGAATCAAGTTTGCATGCAACAGGTCATCGATCTCGTCATTGTTCATGAACTTCTAGGAAATTGGGTTGGGAGCTATAGGCCTTTGGTGTTCCAATTGTAGTGGACTCAATTTTGGATATGGAGAACCCACTGTCATGTTTCTAGTGGGAATTTTCATTGTCCTGAGAAAAAAGCATAGGGTTCTCAGGCAAGGAAGAGTAATTGTGTGTCTCAGATGAGGAAGAGAGCTCAGAGAAGGACTAAAAATTGGAATTTGAATAATAGGCATCGATTCTAGAAGTTTTTATAATCAGATGAATCAAATTACAAAATAAAAAAAATGATAAAAATGAATGTGAGTTTAGCTATGAAAGATTTAATAAGTAAGAAGCTACCTTTTGATCTCTCTGCAGTTTGCAAAGCAGTAAGAAAAACCTCAGTAAAAATTCATATTTATATTCTTGTACATCTCAATGAGGTCATTTGGAGTCAAATGATGGGAAGAAATAAATAATAAAAAAATTAAGTGAAAGAATGAGATAAATTACTAGATGAATTTTAGGTATTCCTTCACAAATCTTTGGCACTCTTTAAAATTTATCAGAAGGCACAATCATTTAGGAAAGCACTTTCAAAATTATAGACATACACAAAAGAGATAAATTCCCTAATATAAAAATCTACTTTAAATTTTTGGGCACAAGAAACGAAAAAGATGCATTTTATGGCTAAAATTAGAGAAGAGAAAAAATGATAATTAAAACACATGCAATTCTAGACAAAGAACTGAATAAATAAAATTACCCTTGCATTGAGAGACTCCTCAATACAACCCTTGGGGAACAAACCCAGTAGACGTGGTCATGTCCTGAGCCTCGACATGCACTTGAATGTTGATATCTCATCTTCCTATTGAAGAACAAATCCAAGCCCTCTCTAAAAATTCAAAATAGGAATTTCATCATACTTTCCCTTTCCTCGTCTTCCAATTACACTGGAATACCTCATTCATCATGTTGCCCTTGAAAGGATTCATTTCTAGGCGCTTTGCATGCATAATTTTCACCCAATTCAGTGCCAAGGTGTGTAGAACAATATCAAATTCTTTAGGCCCGATTCCCTCCATGTATGCGAGCTCATGAAATGGATGTACTACAATCAGGCATTCATAGAAGCCATGGGATTTGATCGCGACGAAGGAAATAATTGGTCTATACAATTAAAGAATGGATTCCACAAGCAAACAAATTTGAAATGGTATACAAAGATAATGATACTTAGAATAGGACGAATGTTGCTGAGTGTCAAAGGGATTCCCTACTATATAATGATGAGGATGTGGGTGAGACAATAAAAAATATTCTCAATTTTCTAGTTAAACAGTTTGCTAACAAGTTGAGGGACTGTAAATGCAACTTGAAATGAAAGGAAAGATTTTTCTATCAAAGTCAAATGTTGCGAAGCTAAGCATGAAAACCCTCTCATTATTGCAGGTCATGCCATCAATATCCAAGTTGATTCCATTGCAGAGGGTTTTGATCTTGTCTCTAGTCCATTGCGTGAGATTTTTGGTGGGATCCAATTGTCTCAGAAACCCTAGGAGCATGTTGGCAAAATCCAACTATCTCAAAAACCCTAGTAGTGACTTGAAATAGTTAACTGAGATGGAGGCTCTGCATTTTTATACGAAAATCAATCTAATTGTATGATTATTCAATTGTCTAAAAATGAATTTGATGGTGCAAAGTCATACAGAGTGGCAGCTAGGGAATTTCTTCCCATAAGAATGCCTTATAGCATAAAAATCAACTTAGTAATCATTGAAATCGATTCAATTTAGATTTTGATAATGAAAACTAATCTCTTTATCATGTACTCTATATTCTTATTAGCTAAATGATGATGGAAGTCAATTTAGATCTTTATAAAAAAAATAATCTATGTTTTCTACTCTTTATTATTCTCATATCTTCTTTATACTACATAGGCATAATATAAAAAATATGTATAAAAAATATAAGAATTATATCTGTGATTTTGTGAATATTTAAATACCAAGCAATTTTTAACCTATTATATTAATAATTATTTTTCAAACCTCTACACACCTAATTTCCCTGGGTCAAAATGTGAAGTTGGGTTAAATTTTTTACCGTTTCTTGAGGAACAAATATCGTTTTTAGAAGTTCTTCAACTTTCGGCAAATTTTCTATTTAGAATTTCATTTTATAATAATAATAAAACTTGTCAGAATTTTTATTAGCATTCTATTGCTTATTTTTTGGAATTTTTTTATTCACATTTGATATGTCAACTTAGAAATTGTCTGACTATGTGTTCTTTAAAAATAAAGGGATTCATAAAAATGTATGTTTTTTGACACACGTGTATTCTTTGTTAACTTGATGTTTTTGAAAAAATCAAAATGTATTGCAACAATCTAGATAGACTCTACTTCGATATATTTATATTTATAAAAACTAGCTCGTGCACATCATAACTAATAGATTTTTTTTAATTGAAGCAATATGAAAAAACTGCAGATTTTGAATATGATTATCATAACGTCACGTTTCTAGACATATTAGTTATAAACTAAAAATCTAAAAACTATCCATTACAAAAGGCGAACCAATGTAATGAACCATAATTTTTTCATATTTTTTTACAGTGTAATTTGGAAGATACATAATTTGATTTCATTGAATCATAGTGACCTTCAAAAAATTTGTGCACACATTTTATTAGAAAATTAATTAAAATTAGCAACTATCTATTGGCTCTCAAAGTAAATTCACCAAATTTGATGGAGTTTAACCATTTTGAAGTTGGAGAAAGGTGAGAATAGTTGAGTTGTTGCAGAGTTGTAGGTTAAAATAAATCGATCGAACTAACAACATATTCAAACGAACTTGTGCGTTAGATCGATGCCCATTAAATAAACTAAATTAATTTGGCTGAATCAATTTAAAAGTTTCACTGAAAGTTTTTTAAAGTTTGTCCAAAAAAGTGTCAATATTTCCCATGAGCCACAAAAATGAAATAATACGACCCTCCAAAAAAAACGTTTTGCCTGAATGATATAAATAAATGGAGCGAAAAAATTATTTTCGCACTCTTTCGTCATTTGAAGTGAACTTTTAAACTAAATCTTTTGGCTTGAATTTTTAAAGGAAATTTTTTGGGTTGAATTTTTAAAGTGAGTTTTTTCGGGCTTAATTTTTAAAGTAAGTCTTTTGGGCTCAATTTTTAAAGTGAGTTTTTTGGCTTAATTTTTAAAGTAAGTATTTTGGGTTGAATTTTTAAATTCGGTTTTTTGGGCTTAATTTTTAAAGTAAGTCTTTTGGGATGAATGTTTAAAGTGAGTATTTTGGGCCGAATTTTTAAAGTGAGTTTTTTCAAGGTAAATATTTTTGGCTAAATTTTTAAAGTGAGTTTTATTTTAAAGTAAGTCTTTTATGCTGAATTTTTAAAGTGACTTTTTTGGTCTAAATTTTGAAAGTGAATATTTTTTTTTGCAGAATTTTGAAATTGACTTTTTTGGGTTGGATTTTAAAAATCTATATCGATTGAATTATCATGGGAAATCAGAGAAACTACAAGAGAAAATATGATTGAATAAGATACGTTGAGGATCATAGAGAATACTCTAGAAACTATTACAAAGTAAAGAATGAAGAATGCTTAAATATTGAAGGGAAAATCAATCTCAACTGAAAGTTGAAGCATGTAAATGTAAATACTATAAATGATATCGAAAATTTAACTAGTGTATCACGAAATTTAATTTTAATCTGGTGATCTAACTTGAAAAATATTTGCAATGTAAAGAGAGAGAGATATTCCCCATAACATTGATAATGATATTGAAAATGTTGAAAGATAAAGTCAAAAAGATAATGAACCAATGATTGACGATGTTGTTGAAGATGTTGAAAGAGATTCAAGTGAAGAAGTTGAATCACCATCAAGTATGTATATATATGTCATATGTATTATTGAAATTATACATATTTATTAATTTAGCTATTTAATGAATATGTATACCCATTTACATTTAATTTTCATATGTAGACATGAAATCAATATCAATGATGAGATGTTAGAAAATGTTGACACTGATACATATGGAGATAAAAAAGTTGACTATGTTATATGATATCGTGTTAAGCTCATTATTGATAAGTTCTTCAAAGATGAAAGTGTGATAATTCAAGCTCAAATTTTGAGAGGTATCTTAACATCAAATAAATTAAAAGAAGCTACAACTCTATTGGGTATTTGAAAATCAATGAAAGATAAAAGGGTGAAGGAAAATGTGATTCAAAATAGAATAATTCTCTAAAATGAATTGGAATATCTAGAAAGAAAAGAGATATAGATGCACATAGAGGAATACAAATGGCAGGGGTTTCTTCAAGTACTAAAGAAAATCGTTTGGTAAAATCTATAGCAAAATCATTAAGGACCTCACAAAGAACATTGCACAAACATAGGATTTTTTTATTGCAAATAGATGTAAATGATGAGCTTACTTGTTGGACAGTTATTTGTAGGCAACCATACAAAGATAGACTTGGAGAAGATGTTAAAAAAATAATATATGAATATTGGATGAAAAATTCACATGTTTCACCAAAAGCAAGGGGTGTGATGTGGAAAAGAATAGCATGAAATCAGTATGAACAACATGCAAAACATATCTTTCACACCATTCAGATATAGTTGTTCAATAAGTTCATAGAAGAGAATTGTGGAATTAATATCTCAATCAATATTTTTGTTCAACAAAAACCATGGGATGTTAAATCTATCACTGTACGTGACACTTTTTTTTTGTTGTTGTCATGTATAATTTCACTTATATTATGACACCTTCCTTAATTTCTGGTAAAACATTTTGGAAAAATTCACCTCCTCCTTCCACTATCCATGGTTTCATATATGAAATTCTATGTGCAAGAGAAGGTCATGAATTATTCTACCAAAAGAAATTTGTTGGTCATAAAATATGTGAGCATTGTGGAAATTTGACATTATTTCACAACAAATATTATATTGATATAAATGATCAATCATTATCTAACCTAAAAGTGAAATGGAAGAGATATGAATATATCCATACATCAATTACTTCAAATAATAGTACAAGTGCTAAAAGGATTTATTTACAAGAAGAAAAAATTTATGTGATAGAGTTTTTGAAGAAATTTGAGACATAAATTTTAAGTACACCAAGCATACACATAGAGCTTGATGGCAGGACCTGCAATTCAAAAAATCCCGTGAAATTTTTCCACCAGGGACCATTTTGTCAATAATTGATTTTGGAGAGAATTACACATTTATTGCATAAAATGAAATAAAAAGTGAATATTATCATTCTGACCAAGTCTTTATGCTTGTCCCTATTATATATAGACATGATGAAGAAAATGTTTATCATATAGAAAGCACCAGTGAGAATTGACATGTTATTAAAGAATATCACTTTTATATCAACGATGATTGTACACATGATACACATTTTGTACAACATTGTTTTGATAATATTTATGACTCATTGAAAGATAATGGAATAAAATTCAATGAGCATTGGATATGGTCAGATGGATGTGCATGTCAATTCAAATATTCACAATCATTCTTTCGGTTGTGTCGTCTTCATAAGAAAACCCACATTAAACATTGTTGGAATTTCTTTGAGATTGGTCATGGAAAAGGAGAACATGATGGTTCAGGGGCATGTATAAAATGGGCACTTTGAAGATATCAAATGGACCACTTTGCAAACTCACTTGTCTCAGTTGAACAAGTTTTTCAATGGTGTGATGCTGCACTAGCCATCAGACTAGCCCATCAAGGGAGGTATATATTTATGTACATATATACAAATTAACTTGTATATAGTTTTTAATATATGATATTTTTTTATTAATTTTCTAATTTTAAACATTTATAAATTATATAGATTTAAGAAATATCATGATGATTATATTTGATATATAAATTTATATTTTAAGTAACATATTTAAATTCTTGTTTGAATTTATTATAGGTTTTTTGGCATATTGGAGTCCAAGATGTAGATAGATGGATTACATATGAAGCTAAAATAGTAAAAGGGACTAAATTTGCATTCAATTAAAATAAAGGATTAACAAAATGTGTTTTCATTTGATAAAAGAAACCATTATTTTTGTTGTCTTGTTTCCATAGAGGACACACAATCCAATGATGTTTGTGAAATCAATATTTACGTAAAAGCTTGGCAACCTACAAAACTAAATACAAAGGGGAAATTGTCAGTTGCAAGCTTTGAAGAGATGGAATCAGAGGAAGCTATAGTATCATATGAAGGTGATTGAGCTTTTGATATTTTTAGAGAAGGTAAATTTCAATTGCTTTCAAAGGATATGTGTGTGTGTGTGTGTGTGTGTGTGTGTGTGTGTGTGTGTGTTTTACATTTTTCAAATCATTCCATATAGGTATCTAGATAATAGTTAAAATATAGAGATCTAGAAATAGATAATAAAATCAAGTCCATGTTAATAAAGTTAATTTCATGTCAATTATTATATGAATTTACACTTGTTTTATTATGTAAGAAATGTTTTTGTTGTAGTTGCACCCATTAACAACATAGAAAATGAAAATTATTATACTAAATGAAAGATGAAGTTATTGGAAGACTATGATGATACCAATTTTATATATGAAAGGGGGTCTATTATACTGAAAGCTTATTTTTTCCAAGACACTCATCAAACTAAGAGTAATTTTTACTTTCAAGGGTATCAACCCAATGTCATAAGTTGTCAATATAGTCACTTGAAGTGTGCAACATGCATAAAGTTGATAGAAGTTCAATAAAAAAAAAACAATTGAAACTTAAAAAATCGAGAATGTCAAAAGTTGGCCATTAATGGATCATTGAGGATGACATTCCATTATAATTTTTTTAATTGAACTGCCCAGCAATTTCTTCTCCTTGGATTCATCTTTGAAAACTTAGAGTTCAAGTACATTGTTAGCCTTTATTTTTGTTCACTCTTAAGTTGTACATTCTTAAGAATGTGATGATGTGAAAGCAATGCTCATTGGGTCTTGTATTGAGTTACATAGTTATATGTATACATCCTATTATGTAGGTGTATTGAGGGTTTGATGCTACTAATTTTATGTTTGCATGCATGACAAGTAATTTATATGTATACATTCTCTCGTCTTAATTGATTTCATACATGAATGCAAAATGTATTAGCCTTTCTATATATGCATTAAATTTAATGTACATGCCATATTTTATAATGTAATTTTATGTTATGATTGTTTTAGACATCTACACCAAATTATAAGATCCAGGCAAATGCAAAATGTACCATGTTTTGTAATTTTCAATTTTACTAGATTCATTTAAAATAAAGGTACAAAACAACTTTAAATAAAAATTAAGAATCATCTACAAATATTATAAGAATGTTCGAATGCAAAATGTACCAACTAAATGAAAATTTACTTTCATTGCTACGTATTCATGAACTTAAATATGTAAAACCTTTAAAAGCATCAAACCATGCATGCATCATGCAAATTGTGGGTCATGTTTTATAATGAAATTTATCTAGTATCTTTGTGTATTCAAAACACTTTATATTAAAAGCTAACTATCGACCGACATCCATAATAGCCTTTCTATACATCAATGCAAAATGTAGATACCATAGTTTATAATGCAATTTTTATGGTGGTTTTATATATCTACAATAAATTAAAATATTCATTCAAATGCAAAATGTACCATGTTTTGTAATTTTCAATTTTAATAGTTCATTTTTAAAAACCTCACAAAACAACTTTAAACAAAACCTATGAATCATCTACTAACATTATAAGAATGATTGAATGCAAAATGTATTGAATAAATGAAAGTTTACTTTTATTGCTACATATTCATGAAATTAAACATGTAAAATCTTTAAAGCATCAAACCATGCATCATGCAAATTGTGGGCCATGTTTTATAATGTAATTTTGTTTAGTATGTTTGTGCATTCAAAAAACTTATGTTAAAAGTTAACTATCAACTGACATCCATAGTAACCTTTCTATACATTAATTCAAAATGTACATACCATATTGTATAATGCAATTTTAATTTATGATTGTTTTAGATGTTTATACGAAATTATAAGATTCATTCAAATGCAAAATGTACCATGTTTTGTAATTTGCAATTTTACTTTATTCATTTTAAATAAATTGATAAAGCAACTTTAAACAAAACCTAAGAATTATCTACTAAGATTATAAGAATGATCATGAAAATTGTACCAACTAAATGCAAATTTATTTTCATTGCTACATATTCATGAACTTAAATATGTAAAACCTTTAGAATCATCAAAACATGCATGCATCATGCAAATTTTGGGCCATGTTATATAATCCCATTTTATCTAGTGCATTTGTGTATTCAAATAACTTTATATTAAAACTTAACTATCAACCGACATCCATACTAGTCTTTCTTTACATGAATGAAAAATGTACATACCATATTTTATAATGCAATTTTTATGAATGTTTTAGACATCTACACTTAATTAAAAGATTCATTCAAATGCAAGATGTACCATGCTTTGTAATGTGCAATTTTAATAGATTCATTTTATATAACTTGACAAAACAACTTTAAACAAAACCTAAGAATCATCTACTAACATTATAAGAATGATTGAATGCAAAATGTACCAACTAAATGCAAGTTTACTTTCATTGCTACATATTCATTAAACTAAATATGTAAAACCTTTAAAAGAATAAAACCATGCATCATGCAAATTGTGGGCCATGTTTTATAATGCAATTTTATCTAGTATCTTTGTGCATTCAAACAAATTTATATTAAAAGTTAACTATCAACTGACATCCATAGTAGTCTTTCTATACATGAATGCAAAATGTACATGCCATATTTTAAAATGAAATTTTAATTTATGGTTGTTTTAGACATCTAAACCAAATTAAAAGATTCATTCAAATGCAAAATGTACCATGTTTTGTAATTTCCAATTTTAGTAGATTGATTTTAAATAACTTGACAAAAAAACTTGAAGCAAAACCTAAGAATCATATACTAACATAATAATAATGATCATTCAAAATGTTCCAACTAAATGCAAATTTACTCTCATTTCTACATATTCATGAGCTTAAATACGTAAAACCTTTAAGCATCAAACCATGAATCATGCAAATTGTACCATGTTTTATAATGCAATATTATAGTATGTTTGTGCATGAAATACTTTATATTAAAAGTTAACTATCAATTGGCAGCCATAGTAGCCTTTCTATACATGAATGAGAAATGTACATACCATATTTTATAATGCATTTTTTATCATTATTTTAGACATCTACCCTAATTATCAGATTCATTCAAATGCAAAATGTACCATGTTTTCTAATTTGCAATTTTAATATATTCATTTGAAATAACAAGTGACAAAACAACTTTAGACAAAACCTAAGAATAATATACTAACATTATAACAATGAGTATGCAAAATGTACCAACTAAATGAAAACTTACATTCATTGCTACATATTCATGAACTTAAATATGTAAACCCAAGTCTTAAGCATCAAACCATGCATTATGAAAATTGAACCATGCAAAATGTACATAAACTTCAAAATCGGCGTGTATTTAATGATAATAAAGGGTTCTAGATTTAAAATATGTCCAAAATTTATATCATGATAAAAGTAAATATAACATAAAAAGACTGTCAAATAAAAAGTTGCATCAATTTAGAGAATCTCACTGAAATATATGATCTATCAACCTCTTCGTGCTCTCATCTAAATTATGGGTTCCCTGCACAACATGTATAATTGCATACATACATAAGATTGTGTTCTTTAAAATTAAGTTTTAATCTTTTAAAATTAGATGAGACTGTAATCATCAAAACAAAATTATAAAAAGATTTGAATTCCATGCAATACCTCATGTTGTTCCTCCTCTATTGTATCATTATGGTTTTCGCCATGCATTACACCCTCACGGATAAATTGTACAATACATGTGCATGTATATATATTAAAATTTTAAAATTGCGAATGAAAATGCATAAACTAGATCAATATTAAAAAAAATATATATCAAATTTTTCAAATTGTCTAGATGATTCAATCCCTGTAACTAACTAAAGTTTCAAATTCCATGCAATAACTCGTGGTGTTCCCCTTGCATTTATCCCTTGTGGATGTCCAGTACAATACATGTACATGTATATATTAAAAATTTAAAATTGCATATGAAAATGCATAAATTCAAAATAATAATAAAAATTGTACACGACATTTTCAAGTTGTTTAGATGATCCTATCCCCATTTTTGACTCCATCGCTAAAGTCCTTGGAGAATGGAAATCGTCTCCACAAACCTAAAATTCAAAAATTTTAAAATTGTAAGATAAATCCCCAATTTTTCAATGAAACTTGCACTTCAATTTATAACAAAACATAAGAGAAATATTCAGTATTTGTGACAATTGATTATTTGACAAATCTCCTAGTAGGGAGGAAGAGGGTGGCGCTATGTTGAAAACATCGGACAGAATCAAAATCTGTTAACTTTTAATTATATATACATAATCATTTATTTTAAAAATACATCCTCACAATATCGATATAATAAAAATAAAATAATAACTGTATCAACATGAACTATTTACAAAAAATAAAATTTCTCAAAATATCTTGATTGGAACATGAACCTGGGACTGTGAAATTATCAAAACATTTGTTCAACAAATGAGTTAACTGCAAATGGCGAACATGTGATACATTTGTGTTAGATTATATCTAAAAAAATTAACAAAATGTATGTGAATTGACATTAACATATACATTACAAATTACATTAAAATATTTACCCTTACCATTAATAGATATTGATCCCACACCCTCTTCCTAATGAACAATTAGGTCTTTCCAACCATTATGACAACCCTTTACATATGCTTTAAAATCCTCAATATTCATGTTATCTATATCCTCATCTATTTTATATACAAAATTAGCACTTGAATTAGCTCGTACTCTTTGTTGATTTAGACCAATATCATTTCGAATCAATGCACTCTAGATGTTGTCTATAATGGCATCCCTACCTTCTCGACCAATCTGAAAAGTGGCATCCATATATGAGTGTAAAGTTACCAGACGAGGAGGTTGGCGTACCAAAGGTGGCAGATGGTGAGGCAATTTAGTATCATGTAATCATGTAATGCACCCTTATTATAACATAATCAACCACTCCTAGTACTATAATATTTAGATGGAAGGTCATTATAATCGAGTTTAATACCCAAAACAAATTCTGCATAAAATAATTTTGGAAAATAAATTGGAACCTCGTCATTCCATTGAACCTTTCCATACACTGCAAGGAAGCTATCATACAAATGGTTTGTTATATCAGGGTGCTTGAAATATTGCACCTTAAGCAGCTTTATTTCCAGCCCATCTTTGAAATTAAACATAGACTATTGTTGGAAATAATACTAAGAGAGGGGGGGTGAATTAGCATTATCAAATCAATAACTTTTTCATTTCATACTCAGATTTATATATGCTACTTCAATGGAGGTAACTCTCGTGTACATGCAACTGTCTTTAAAGCAACCAGCGTATATCCAGCAAACTTATGATTCAATTAATTCATCATATTTTGATCTTTAATCAATGCATCAATACTTAATTAACCATATAAACAGTAACCATGTGCAGTAATAACAAAATAAACCATCACACACAAGAAACACACATGAACACGAAGATTTAAGGTGGAAACCCGATGCGCGACAAAAATCACCTGTTGTCGTCTTCTTTTAATATATGAAAAACCTGTTTATAATCTTGTACTGGTGCAAGCTCATACTAGTACGCAAGCACCCACTTGCAGAAGGCTAAAACCTTATCTTGTTCTCTAGATTCTACTGGAAGGGAGCTATAGCCCCTAGCTCTTATACTGGCCAGTTTATTTACTTGTGCGTAGGCGTCAGCCTACAGAAAGCTCCAACCTTCACTGGTTTTCGAGTTTCTACTGGAAGGGAACTCCAACACCCTGGCTCTTGTACTAGCTGATATGTTTACCAGTACATAGGCACTAGTTGACAGAATTCTAGAACCTTCTCTCTTCCTCCACGGACAACGTTTCATAAATTTTCAGACTCGATACTCCTAGAATACAATAGCATAATATGAAGGCCACGTTTCATCTAATTTTCATATTGAACACATCAACAACATTGAAGATCATAATCAATCACCACTACAATATAACCAATCACTGAAAACCCATCATCATTGAATCAAATCACAATCAATCAATCTGAACATCTAGAAAACTATCACTAGGACATAGTCACCAAAACAAAGAGCAGAAATCAGAACTCTACAACAACAAACACAACCAACTACAACTTCAAACATCTATTTCATAATGTATACGCTACTTTAATGTGTTAGACCAACGTGTATACACGCTTTTAACAAAGCGAACCAGCGTATAGATCTGCAAATACTAACTTAAAACTTCACAACTATTCCAGAATTCATTCATACCTAGATCATAACATTTAAAAAATAAAACATGCATTAGTATTTAGATCTAGTCCAACCAACATCAAATCATGCAATGATAAGTCATTTCAGTTCTTATGATCATGATCTAACATTGTATCCAAGGTGCACAAAATATTTCAAATCATCTCATAGTCATAGCCCCTGCAACATAACATATACATCAAATAGAAGATTCCTCAGAAACCCATTCACTTGCACACTGTGGCCTAATGATCTTCTCCTCCTTATATATTTTTAGTCCTTTCTCAATACCTTGGACCAAAACAACTTACCACCAATACCTTGGACCAAATACCTCAGACTGAAACCTTGATTTTCCATCCCATACACACCTTTCCTTTTGTGAAAGTGTGTGCATACATATATGCTCCTTTTGTTCTATTAACCCATTTGTATATGCTACTTGGAAAAAATGAACCAGCATATACTTCTTGAACCATTTCTGGAGTCTGATCTATAATCCCTTGTTGTTAACCGATTTCACTATGAACTGTCATCTATGTGAGTTTTCCATCAAGGACAACACTTGTATTATAATTCCAACGCTCTCCCCCTTTCTAATTGATGGCAACCACAAAACCAAGATACTCTCCCCCTTTGATATCAAGGGAAAAGGGTGGACCAAGATATTCTCTCTCTTTGATATTCATTATGTTGTCTACGCTCCCTGAGTACATGGAGAGTTTGCAAAGATATTTTTCAAAAGAATAACATGACTCTATAAGTAAACTAAGTGAGTATGACTTCCCTAAGACCGATGACTCGTACATACATTAATCACCAAACCAAGTGGGGATTTACCAAATTTGACTCATCCACCCAACCAAGTGGGATATACCAAATGTTTATACATGACTAAGATAACAATTATTAGATCATCCTTCCCATGCATAGTGGGGTTACAAATTAGGTATTTTCATGACCTTTACATCAAATGATATACATGACATCTATAACAAGGACCAACAATCTAAACAAGACCATGATACTCATCAGCAACTATCATACACCATATATGATCTGCACCATCAGCATCTGTCAGCAGCATCAAGGTCAACAGCTTGTATATGTCCATAATCAAAAGAGTCATCTGAATGAAACAACTATGTGTATCAAGAAATATAATTATCGTCATGTACCAAGGTCTTCTAATATAATGCCAACAATGCATTATTATAAACATATGCTCCCCATGAACCTGTGCCAATTGTTTACTATCAGATATAATCATTGCATTTGTTAGTAAGAATCATCAAGGCATCATCATCAACCAGTTATTCATCAACTTATTAACAACTTATGAGGGTCAAAAACACTTCCACATATCATCAACAGATTGTAACCATCATTAATTAGAGCAGAATAGGTAGTTGATAATTGACTGAACCATATCAAACCCCTTTTCCTGAGTTTTTCCCACTACGTTTTCTTCAAAACACCATATATGCAACTGTGGAGCTTCTAAATCGCGTATATACATGACTTCTCTTCATAATAACTGTGTATGAGAATTGGAATACTTAAGTTTTAGACTTTCAGCTCCCCCTGGGTATGTTATGTCTGTAAACTGAGCTATGCCACATCTTTCTGACAATAATTCCTTCTTCTTCAATAACTTGGATTGTGATGATGTTTGCTCCTTTTGGTATGGTGGTCGAAATTTGCTCCTGCATTCCTTTAGTTTATGTCCAAACTTGTTACACACATAGCATATTACATGTTTCATATTCCTTCTATCGCAATCAATAGCTTTGTGACCAAACATATTGCAAGCAAAACAATATCCCTTATAGTACTTATAATCTTATGATCTTTCTGTGTGACGGTCTTGAACTATTCTACTTTTTCATCTGGCTACAACATGTCCAAAATTATGACATTTGAAACATTCAACATTATTTTTCAGAGAAAAGAAACAACTATCCCTTCCATAGTTAGGTGGAAATGTTTTTCTTTGAAGTCTTTCTTTCCTTGATTGTTGATGGGGTTGACCTTTTATCTCCTTATTGGTCATTTCAGATTTTACATTGGAGTTGCTTACCTAATCTTGTGAGCTAGATTCACCTTCATGAAAACCAAGAACAATCTTTATAATAGGAAATGCTGAACTTTCATGATCTCATCTAACATTTTCGATCCTTTAGCAAATCTAAGATTCAGAGTCTTTGTCTTTTCAAGTTCTTTTCTTAGACTTACTACTTCGCATTCTAACATTTCATTGTGTTTTTCCTTTTCATTAAGTTGATCTATCACTATGTTTATGACTGTATCCTTTTCTTCCAAACTAATTTTTAGTTGATTGATTTCCTTAAGGAAATATTCATTTTCTAAGGAAGCATTTTCATATGCCATGAGTAGTTTAATTTCTTGATCATATTCATCACTATTGGACAAGCCATCACATCATGAGTATAATAACTTCTATTACATTCTATAAACATCTTTCCTTTGACATGATGGAATGTAGTAACGTAATGAAAAACTCTGCCACAAGCAAAGCATTTGAATGGTAGCTTATCTCTGAATCTTCTGGAACCCTGTTGAAGCTTCTTGACAAAATTTACCTCATCTTCTTCTTCTTCTTAAATGTATCCTGATTCAATGCACTCTTCCTTTTCTTTTCCCTTCATTGATGCTTTAAAAGTGGCTTCTCTCACATCTGATGGACCTCCTTTTCTCATTTCAAAGGCAGTTAGGATTCCATGGAGTTGAGTCACAGTAATAGTTTGAAGATCCTATTACTATTCTATGGCAGATGCTTTTGACTCAAATTTAGAAGACAAAGATCTCAAAATTTTCTCAACTAAAGTAGCTTCCTTTATCTCTTTACCCAAATTTCTCATATGATTTACAATCCCATCTACTCGCAAGAAATAACTAGAAATGCTTTCATCACTATGCATCTTGAGATTGTTATACTGGATTTTGAGAGTTTGTAGTTTAACACATTTTACCTGGGAGTCACCTTCGTAGCTCTGAACGCTTTGGTCCCATATTTCCTTCGCTGTGTTGAGCTGCATGATTTTGACGAATTCTAATTTTGATAGACTTCCCAATAAGGCGCTGACAGCTTTGGCATTGATTTCATATGTTTTAGCTTTATGCTGGATCCGTGGGGATTACTACTAGATATTGATATCCTTTCTCCACAATTGCCCAAACATTAGCTCCAAGTGACTGAGAATATGCTCTAGTTCATTTTTTGCAATAGAGCAAGTTGTCCCCATTGAAGATTGGTGGTTTGATAGATCCCATGCCTTCGTGATTGTTCATTTTCAAAGATCTCCCTTCAAGTGATCAAGCTTCTTATGAAGGACCTGCTCTGATACCAATTGTTGGAAGTAATACTGAGAGGGGGGGTGAATCAGTATTATCAAATCAATAGCTTTTTCATTTCATACTCAAATTTATATATGCTACTTCAATGAAGGTAACTCACATGTACACACAATTGTCTTTAAAGAAACTAGCATATATCTAGCAAACTTATGATTTAGTTAATTCATCATATGTTGATCTTTAATCAGTTCATCGGTACTAATTAACCATATAAATAGTAACCATGTGCATTAATAACAGAATAAACCATCACACATAAGAAACACACATGAACATCAAGATTTAAGGTGGAAACTCAATGCGGCACAAAAACCATCTGTTGTTGTCTTCTTTTAATATATGAAAAATATGTTTACAATCTTGTACTAGTGCATACTCATACCAATACATAGGCACCCATCTGTAGAAGGATACAACCTTCTCTCATTCTCCAGCTTCTACTGGAAGGGAGCTACAACCCACTCGCTCTTGTACTACTCGATCCGTTTACTAGTACGTAGGTGCCAAACTACAGAAGGCTCCAACCTTCACTCATTTTCTAGCTGCTACTAAAAGAGAGCTCCAACCCCCTAGCTCTTGCACTAACTAATATGTTTACCAGTACATAAGTGCCAGACTATAGAAGGCTACGACCTTTACTCTTCCTCTAGGGAACACGTTTCATAAATTTTCAGACTAGACACTCTTGGAATACAACATCACAATCTAAAACCCACGTTTCATCCAATTTTCGTACTAGACCCATCAACAACATTGAAGCTCATAATAAATCAACACTGCAATACAAACAATCACTGGAAACCCATTAGCACTGAAGCAAATCACAATCAATCAATCTGAACATTCAGAACACTGCCACTATAACACAAAGCAGAACCCAGAACTCTGCAATAACAACTAGAACCAACTGCAACTTCACACGTCATATTTCATAATGTATACGCTACTTTGATGTGTCAAACCAGCGCGTATACATGCTTTTAAAAAAGTGAACCAGCGTATAGATCTGCAAATAATAACTTAAAACATCACAACTATTCTAGACTTCAGTTATACCCACATCGTAACATTATAGAATAAAACATGCATTAGTATTCTGTTCTAACCCAATCAACATCAGATCATGCAATGATAAGTCATTTCAGTTCTTATGATCTTGATCTAACATTGTATCCAAAATGCACAAAATATTTCAGATCATCTCATAATCATAGCCCCTGCAACATAACATATACTTCAAATAGAAGTATTCCTCAAAAACCCATTCACTTGCACAATGTGGCCTAATGATCTTCTCCTCCTTATATAGTTTTAGGCCTTTCTCAATACCTTGGACCAAAACCACTTAGGACCAATACCTCGGACTAAGTATCTCAGACCAATACCTCAGACCAAATACCTCAAACCAATACTGTTATGAAACCAGCTCACAAAAAGATAGAAATGAGAGATCCACGCCTTATAATTTAGCCTCTTCGAGGGGGCAACCTCCTTTACATTACATAAATGAACAATTCTTGCATGATACAAATGAAAAGACCTCCTTTCTATATATAAGAGTCTAAGGGCTCATAACATAATCAGAGCCGACATAACAATAATAATGTAAGGGCACAATAATAACAATAGTGGGCTTCTATGGGGCACAATAGTAACAATATGGGCACTACATGGTACATCAATATAATAAGTGGGTTGTACTAATAACAATAAGGGGTTACACTAGTAGTATAGGGGCCTAACATGCCCCTCTCCTTTAAAAAGCATTGTCCTCAACGCTTGAGTAGTTCTTGATGCTT
>APFE030054989.1:0-11479 GCA_000404065.3 Pinus taeda | reverse complement strand
TAAACTACCAACAGCTGAAATCCTTTTAGCTAATCGAGATCTCAGTTTACTCAACCGCTCAACTTTCGTCGTTGATTAAAACAACGAGGAAGGAGGTATTTTCAACGAGTTAATAGTTAGTTTTCGGAATGTCGGCATCACAGCGTGTATGAATTGGAAGATGGAGATGGTACTCCAAGTACCAATTCAGCTATTTTCGGACACATGACAAGATCTATCAGCTTTTCCGACAATGAAGGCTGTGATGTGAAGGCGACAAGAGATGATAGGTAGAAGAGGAAGTGTGTTAAATTTATGGAAGGTGTCTTTCTCGGATGTTAACAGCAAATAAGATGGATAGATAGAAGAGAACTTTCGACTATAGAAGGACAAATCATGTATTCCAAAGCTGCGTAAGATTCAAGTAATCCCTAATATGTGAAAAAAGCAATGTATCCGTTAAAAGCTGTGATCCGTTAAAGGAAGAGTGGATCATAATTCAACGAAAAAACATGAGATACTTTTCTTGAATTTTTCATATAAAAAGTTAGGTTTTCTTTTCAAGAAATGATTTTCAAAAAATTATCTACGCAACCACGTCATCTATCCGCGTGCATTCAAATTTGGAATGTTCAAACTGAAATTTGAATTTTCGATATATAAAGTTGGGTTTTCTTTTAAAGAAATGCTTTTGAAGAAATTATCTAAGCAACCACGTCATCTATCCGCGTGTGTTCAAATTTGGAATGTTCAAACTTTAATTTGAATTTTTGGTATATAGTACTCTTTTCGCGGTTAGCAATTCAATTAATATTATAAGCAGAGAGACAACTCGTTATATGTTTGTATTTCCCTATTAACCCATCCAATATAATTGATAGGCTTTTGGTGGTCAAGAGTTTACTTAATATAATTGATCATCTTTTCCCCATCAGCAATTCAATATTAATATTACAGGGTTAATTGGAGAAGCAGTGGTGGTAGAGAAACAAAGTTCGTGATATGTTTTTATTTCTTTCTTTTAAATCTTTTTTTTATGTAGTTTCAATATCAATATAATTGAATTACCTTTTTTAGGTTTTTTTTTTTAATTGGAAATGTTAAGTTTTAATTATTGAGAATTATATTTTAGGCAACAAATATTTTATGTAATTTAGAGTAGTGTAAGCTTTTTATGGTTTTGTGCTTTTTATTATCAACTATTAATATTTCTCTAAAGTTATTATAAGTGATGAAAGGGAGCTACTTCTTCAAGCTTATCATAAGTAACCAAATAGAGCTAGCTTCATTTCTCTATGTTATTGCATTTTTATGTATTCAATAATATATATATCATATTTTCATTTAGGTTTCAATACATTTTTTACATGTCTTTATTTAGGTGTCAATAATAATAGATTTACTCTTAATTTTGGCATGCATTTTTTAATTTGAAAATTACATGTTTTTAATATCAAATTATATGTTTACTATTTCAAATGTGATTGGTAACTCAAAGTTAAGATGAAATCAAAATTAATTATATCAATAAACATGTTTATTTTAAAATAGAATAAAGATTCCAAAACTTTAATTTAGTTATTAGTCATTATTAGATTTATGTTAGGACCATTAAATCTTTCATTATTTTTTTAGTGGTATACGCAAACCAAGGACTGAGATTTATGTGCAAGGTAGTTATGCTTTTTTTGTCATTTTAGTGAGGCTGATTAATTAATTAAATATGATATGAGCAAGTTTCATATTAAATGAGTTATGTATTGTTGCATACCCTATTTAGACATTAAGAAACTCCTTCATTGATAAACATCTTCTTCCATGCTTTCCGAAATAAGTATATATTTAACTTATAGTAATAATAATAATAATAATAAAATAGTTAATTTCATAATTTTTTAAATTTTTCTGACATGAGATGTTTTAGGAGTCACTAGCCATTAATTTTATATAATTGTGCTAGTACGTAAATTTCTATTAAAAATGTGTTAGTTTTCTTAATATTGATAATTTAAATACATTTCAAATATTTTATAGCTACATTAATACAAAGGTTTTAAATATTTGAAATTACATTTTATAGTGAATTACTCCAGTGTTTACCACTCTTTCTTAATGATATGGAGAGTGAGATAATCTATCTTATTTTGGTTATTGGATTTGCATGTTTAAATATTTTTAGTATAGAGCCTTCTCAAATACAATGCACACTTTGCTTTGTATTGTTATTTATAATAGAGTCTTCTCAAAATAACATCCACACTTTACTTTGTATAGTTTAAAGGGTAGAAAGAATTTTGACTGTCTTTTGGTTCTTGCTTCACCTTTATTTTTGTTGTTGTTGTTGTAATTTTAGATATATTTTGTTAATTTTTTTTAGTTTTTATACATATTCAATAACTAAATGTTTATCCTATAAGGCGAGAAAGCAAATTCATAGTTTAGAGAATCTATTCCTTTGAGAAAACTATTCTCCAATCTTGCATCCTTGTATTTTCCAAACAACCATGATTTACTCTAGAGCGCTATATGATTTAAAAGATTATTCCTTTTCACTATACCACATATTATGTACTTGACATATACAAATATATTCGCATGGTGCATGCCCACTATAGAGTAGATTCATTGCCATTTTGAGAACAATTTTGTATTTATATATAAAGTGATGTCTACTAAAAATATCAAATGTTACATTGTATTTATCCTTGGGTTGATGTTGTATTTCAAATGAGTACCATATAACAAGAAACAACTCAACAAGACTACACCCCCCATAATAAGAACTTTCTTTTACCAGTTATTTTTCTTTTGAACTAATGCAATGATATATATTAAATGACCTGTATACACATTAATCCATGATAAGCATCAGAACACTTACCCCATTATACATCTCACATTACCAACTCAACAAGACTAAACCCCCGATAATAAGAACTTTTACTAGTTTTTTTTCTTCTGAACTAGTGCAACCTCATAAATTAAATGACTTGTATACACATTAATCCATGAGAAGCATCAAAATACTTACCACATTATACATCTAATATTAATCAGATAAAAAAGAGTCATAAAATTTAACTAAATTATAAATTTATTCTAAATTCTTATCCCTACTTTACCATGAAAATTCTTAACTCAAGTAAATATATCTTCTTACAACACTATGGGCCAATGCGATGACTTATTAATACCACATGTCCAATGTGACATATGCTGATATGATGTTTTCTTTAATTAAACAATTTGACATCAATTAATTACAAGAGCATAATGAACTTGGAGATAAATCTTAACCCTTGATATGTGAATACTACTATGACCATTCTAGCATATTCCATAAAGGTTAAATCTCTAACATTCACCTAATAATTGATAATAATTAAATTGAAAGTGTGAGACGCTTATTCTCAAATAAACATGCCTATTATTGTAATAAGAAATATGTACAATGTAATCATTTAGGTCATGACTTCTCTCCTTTATGACCTAGACTTACTCTTTATGACTTTTCTCCTTTATAACTTAGTTATTGTCCATTGTGGAGTATAAGGTCATCATCCAGTGAATATGGAGGACTTGTTACAACTAACAAGACTTATATTACGCATTTATATGGATAACAATATAGGGATGCTACAAAATCATGGATTTTGTATTTTCCATTTTTTTAAATTTAATAAAATAAAGAAAAATAGACACATACCTTGAAAACTTGAAACATCCTTATCATAGATAAAAATAAAGTCATTACTTATCAGGATTAGAACCATCTTCTTTAGAAGACATAATTGGTAATAATATGTATATCTTTAGATTGATATTTATTTTTAGTATTGGAAGATTTTTGTTCCCTGTGTCTTTCCTTAGCTTGAATTTAAGTTTTGACTTTCTTATTTTGATGGACAAGCTCACTAATAGACTTTTCATGACATGGGACAATCAACAAGTTTTGTCAGTACCAATACATGTTCTTACTTTAGCCTCATTCAAATGGATGTTGGTTCGAGGCTATCACGATAAAAAGTGACATCAACACAAAAATCCCAAATTATCTTAGACATGTCGCCTATTTCGTTTTGGCAAGATTTCAGGATGAGCATCAATATGGAAAAACTCATCATTTCTAGGAGTATTCTATTGTCTCTTTTGCCTTGCTCAAGAATTTTTTCTCTGGATCTGTTTAATCTTAACTTCAGATAGAGGGTTTTGTTCTAATTGATTGATCTCTTCTTCATGTGCGGGTTCCTTTGGTAGAATTTTGGCCCAGAGACTTACCCTCGAGGGTTTCACTTCCCTTTTATCCCTAAATTCCTATTTTAATTCCATATGTTAGGTAGTAGTAACCTTGTTTATGCTTCTAGTTCAGAAAACACTAGTAGGTCTCAGCGTTTCAATGTTATTATCATTTGAAACACACGAGTTTTCTTCATGAACTCATTTTTCACAATCATTCTATGCTGAATGACAATGTGGCAATTGAATAAGATCGCCCAGTAAAGGATTTTGTGCATCAATATCTGAGGAATTAAAACAATTGGTTAATTGTGGTTCTTCAAAACCATTTTGATCCAGGAAATGATCATACTCATCCCCTGTTTTTTCCAAATGATGTCTAAATAGAATATAGATGAAATTGTGGGGAAAGAGTGATCTTTTAGAGTTCTTGCGACGTGACTGGTATGTGCAAGAAATTTTACTTAGAATTTTATATAGATAAAGAGGAAAATTAAGTTTATGGAAGAGAAATTCCATTAACAACCTTTTATTATAACTAAAAACTAGTATGTTTCACCCTTCACAAGTAACATACTAATGAAAAAAACCACTAAACTGTGCCATTTAGATTTCAATGAGAAAATTTCCATACCTTTCAGATGATATCCACAAACATTATTGACGATAAGTTTTTTCGAGGGAATGTCACACGGTGAACAATTTTTAGACTGTTTCTCTCTCTGAAAGGGAAGATGAGTAGTTGTTGCAATGAGATCAATATTTGTAGCCATCTCTAGATCACCCACTTGAGAATTCTTCATATCAAAAGAAGATGTAAAACCTTGACAATCCCGTTACTATAAATAACTCATGAAAATGTTCCAATGCACATCATCCATGTAGTGATATTGGATCATACATATAATATATTAACATATTACAACATTTTCCATTAAATAACTGGTCATATTCCATATCTTGGTTCATTCTTCGGGAAAATAGTGTCATCCCCATAGTTTTCCAAGACATTTATAATCATGTCATCTAGATGTCCATGATAGTACTTATTCAGATTACATGTCAATGGAATAAGTGATTATACTCTCCAAACAAATTGGTATTTTATTTATACCTTATTCATTTTGGGTATTATTCCTCTAGAATCTAATAATTTATCATACACTCCATATAGAGTGGCATTTACTTCTCAACTATAATATTTTTTTTAATATTTCAAAAAATATATTTATTTTACTAATTATATTTAGGTAATTTTTGACCTTATCTTATTTAAATTTAATTATTAAACCAAAAAATATAATTTAAAATATTAAATTTATGTAGTATGAATTAAATTTTATTTTTAACCCTAAATTTATCAAACAACACAAAACTATTTCAATATCATATCTAATAATTTTTTTTGAAACGATAACTTTTATTTATGGAGGGGCAAAGCTTATTAAAACACATGAGTTTATATATATAGAAGTTGAGTTTGTCTAGTGGGGAGCGATTTTCTATATAGAAGGGCCAAGCTACTTTATGAAGGATGTAATTCTTGTGCAAAATTGACTTCAACATTAACCCGATTAGCCACAATTATAGCCAAAACATGCCAAATTTCTTATTTACTCATAATTTCCAAATGGAGTGATTTCCATGTATTTTTACTCTCCAAATTAATAAAGAACTTGGCTAAGCTATCGTTGTTCATTCTTTTTATAAGGGTTTCATATTTGGAAACATGCAAATGTTTGAGTAAATGTATCTACCATCAATGTTCTCTTCTTTGAATAAAAAGTGTTTGAAGAAACGTTTTCATGCAAAGTGTTTTTGAAAATGTATGAAAGAAATTTTTGAGAATTACTACAAGATTCACTCGGTGTTTTAGTTGGTGACATCAAGGATCATGATTGTGTAAAATCATTTATTTAACCCTTATAAACCCTAAACCTCAAACCCTAAATCCCAGACCCTAAACCCTAAGCATTTTATAACAATTTAAAAAGAGTTTTGTCATTTTTATTTAGGTGTTTATAAAAAGAATTTACTAAAGTGTTATAAACCCTCAACCCTAAATTGTAAACCTCAAACCTTCAACCCTAAACTCTAAACCTAAAGCCCTAAACCCTAAACTCTACACTCTAAACCCTAAACCTTAAACCACAAACCCTGAACCCTAGATGCTAAACCATAATAATTTTATAAGATTTTAAAAAACATATTGTAACATCTATTTAAGTTTTTATTAAAATCATTTACTAAACTGTTATAAACCCTACAATCTATACACCAAACCCAAAACCATAAACCCTAAACCCTAATTATTTTATAAGATCTTAAAAAAAATCTAACTTTTATTTAAGTCCTTATTAAGAGGATTTACTAAAGTCTTATAAACCCTAGACTCTTAAGGCTAAACCCTAAGCAATTTATAACATTTTAGAAAGTGTTTTTTAACTTTTATTTAAGTGTTTATTATAAAGATTTACTAAAGGCTTGTAAACCCCAAACCCTAAGAATTTTATAGCATTCTAAAAAGAGTTTTGTAACTTTTACTTCTGTTTTTATCAAAATAATTTACTAAGGTGTTATAAACCCAAAACCATAAAAATTAAACCCTAAACTGTAAACCCTAAAACAAAAAACCCAAACCTTAAACGCTAAACCCTAAGAATTTTATAGCATTTCAAAAGTGTTTTGTAACTTTCATTTAAGTGTTTATTAAATTTTAATACTAAATTGTCATAAACCCTAAATCCTAATCCCTAATACCTAAACCCTGAAACCTAAACCTTAATTAATTTATAACATTTAAAGAGTGTTTTGTAACTTTTGTTTAAGTGTATATTAAAAAGATTTAGTAAAGTGTTATAAACGCTAAACCCTAAATGTTAAAGCTTAAGAATTTTATAACATCTTAAAAACTACTTAGAACTTTTATTTAAGTTCTTATTAAAAGAATTTACTAAAATGTTATAAAATGTCAATCCTAAACCTAAACCCCAAACCCTAATCCCTAAACCATAAACCCTAAGAATTTTATGAGTATATATAATAGGAGAAGACCACACTTGGGTATGTGAGTGTAGGATGGAGAAAATTGTGGTACATGAGATACCCGACCTTTGTTTTAGCACCCTTCTTAATAAACCTATTTCCTTTTATTTATTTTTCTTCATAAATCCTCGAGGCTCAATGGGATGACTGAATTATGTGTAATAGGTAGCAGCGGATACCCCCTTAAGGTGGGGTGGTTCATCCCTACACCCTAAACCCTAAACCGAAAAATATTAAAACTTAAACCCTAAGCATTTTATAAGTGTTTTAAATGCTAAACTGTAAACCCTAATCCCTAAATCCTAAACTACAAATGTTTAACCCTAAACCCTAAACCCTAAACGCCAAACCCTAAATCCAAACCCTAAATTCTAAACACTAAACCTTAAACCCTAGGAATTTTATAACAATCCTAAAAACATTTTCTAGCTTCTATTTAAGTGTCTACTAAAAACATTTACCAAAGTGTTGTAAACTCTAAACCCTTAACTATAAAACATAAAACCCTAAACCCTATGTATTTTATAATATTTTAAGAAGTGTTTTGTAAATTTTATTTAGATGTTTATTAAAATATTTACTAAAGAGTTTTAATCCCAAAACTCTAGACTCTAAACCCTAAACCCTAGACTTAAAAGCCTAAACCCTAAACCCTAAAATGCAAACCCTAAACCCTAAACATTTTATAACATTTTAAAAACACTTTTGCAACTTTTATTTAAGTGTTTATTAAAATAATTTTCTGAAGTTTTATAAACCATAAACCCTAAACCCTAAGCCCTAAAACTAGAACTCTAAACCCTATAGCCTAAACCATATACCCCAATCATTTTATAACATTTTAAAAAGTGTTTTGTAACTTTTATTTAAGTTTTTATTAAAAGAATTTACTAAAGTGTTATAAACCTTAGAACTAAACCTTAAACACTCTACCCTAAACGCTAAAACCTAAAACCCAAACCCTAAACCCTACACCCTAAACCCTAAACCCTAAACCCAAAACCCTAAACAATAAATGCTAAGCATTTTATAACATTTTAGAAATTGCTTTGTAAATTTTATCTAAGTGTTTATTAAAATCTTTTACGAAAGTGTTATAAACCCTAAATTCAAAATTGTAAACCATAAATCGTAAACCCCAAACAATAAACCTCAAACCCTTAACTCTAAACCATAAACACTAATAATTTTATAACATTTTAAAAATTAGTCAGTAACTTTTATTTAAGTGCTTATTAAAAGCATTTACTCAAGTGTTATAAACCCTAAAACTTAAACTCTAAACCTGAAACCCCAAACCCTAAACCTTAAACCTAAACCATAAATCCTAAGCATTTTGTAACATTTTAAAAACCATTTTGTAACTTTTATTTAAGTTTTTATTAGAAGAATTTACTAAAGTGTTATAATCCCTAAAACCCAAACCTAAACCCTAAACCTAAAACCCAAAATCAAAACCCAAAACCCCAAACCCTAAGCATTTTATAACAGTTTGAAAATCATTTTGGAACTTTTATTTTAAGTCCTTATTAAAAGCATTTACTAAGGTCTTATAATCCCTAAACCTTAAATCCCAAAAACCAAACCGTAAACAATTAACCCTAAGCATTTTATATCATTTTAAAAAGAATTTTGTAACTTCTATTTAATCCAAGATTAAAACCATTTACTAAAGTCTTATAAACCATCAACCCTGAATGCTAAACCACCCTAAACCCTAAACCCCAAACCCTAAATGTCAAAACCTAAATCCTAATCATTTCATAACATTTTAAAAATAATTTTGTAGCTTTTATTACAATGTTTATTAAAATAATTTACTAAAGTGTTATAAACCCTAAACACTAAACCCCAAACTCTAAACCCCAAACCTAAAACCCTAAAACCTAAACCTTAAATCCAAACTCGAAGAATTTTATGAAATTTCGAAAGGTGTTTTGCAAATTTTATTTAAGAGTTTATTAAAATCATTTACTGAACCCTGTAAACCCTAAAACCCAAAACCTAAACCCTAAGCATTTTATAACATTTTAAAATGAGTTTTTTTCACTTTTATCTAAGTCTTTATTAAAAGAATTTACTAAATCGTTATAAACCCTAAATCCTAAAACATGAACCATAAACCCTAAACACCAAACCCCAAACCCTAAATACTAATCATTTTATAACATTTAAAAAAGTGTTTCGTAACTTTCATTTAAGTGTTTATTAAAAGCATTTTCTAGCGTGTTATAAAACCTAAACCCTAAACCCTAAACCCTTATAATTTTATAACATTTTAAAAATTGTTTTCTAGTTTTTTTTAAAGTGTTTATTAAAATAATTTACCAATGTCTTATGAAACCTAAACCCTAAGCCCCAAAAACTACACTTGACACCCTAAAACCTAAACCCTATGTATTTTATAACTTTTTAAAAAGAGTTTTCTAAATTTTATTTAGGCGTTTATTAAAAGAATCTACTAAAGTGTTATAAACCCTAAAACCTAAACCATAAGCATTTTAAAATATTTTAAAAAGTGTTATGTAACTTTTATTTAAGTGTTTGTTAAAAGCATTTACTAAAGTGTTATAAACCTTAAACCGTAAACCTGAAACCGTAAACCGTAAAGCCCCAAACCCTAAAACCTAAACCCTAATCATTTTATAAAATTTTGAAAGCATTTGAAACTTTTATATAAGTGCTTATTAAAAGAATTTACTAAAGTGTTCTAAATCCTAAACCCAAAACCCTAAATCCCAAACCACAAAATCCCAAATGCTAAACCCTAAACACTCAGAATTTTATAACTTTTTAGAAAGCGTTATGTAACTTTTACTTAAGCATTTATTAAAAGAATTTGCTAAAGGGTTATAAAACCCAAACCCTAAATCCCAAACCCCAAACCATATATCTATATGCTTAAAGCCTAAAGGATAAACCATAAAATCATTTAGTAAGGTCTTATAAACCCTAAACCTTAAAGCCTAAATTTTGAAAGAATTTACTAAGGTCTTATAAACTCTAAACCCTAAACTCCAAAACCTAAATGCTAAACCCTAAGCCCTAAACCCCAAACCCTAAAACCTAAATATTTATAACATTTTAAAAAGTGTTTTGTAACTTTTATTTAAGTGTTTACTAAGCATTCAGTAAAGTGATATAAACCCTAAACCTCTAATCCCTAAACCCTAAAAAACCATAAACCCAAAACCTAAAAATCCCTAAACCCTAAAAAACCATAAACCCAAAACCTAAAAATCCCTAAACCCTAAAAACCCCAAAAAACCATAAACCCTAAAAACCATTTTTTAACTTTTTTAGAAGTGTTTATTAAAATAATTTATTAAAGAATTATAAACCATAAACCATAAAACCTAATACCCACACCCAAAACTAACCCCTGAACCCTAAACCATAAGCACTTTATAACATTTTAAACCCCAAACCCTAAACCCTAAGTATTTTATAACATGTTAACAAGCGTTTGTAACTCTTTTTTAGTGTTTATTTAAAGAATTTACTAAATTGTTATAAAACCTAAACCCTAAGCATTTTATTACAATTTACCAATTGTTTTGTAACGTTTTAAAACCCTAAAACCTAAACATTTTATAACATTTTAATAAGAATTTTGTGACTTTTAAACCCTAGACACTAAAACCCACACACTAAGATTATTATAAAATTTTAACAATAGTTTTGTAAATTTTTTTAAAGTGTTTATTCAAATAATTTACTAAAGTGTTCCTCAAACCTAAACCCTAAGCATTTAATAACTTTCTAGAATCCATTTTGTAACTTTTTTCTAAGTACTTATTAAAAGGATTTACTTAAGTTTTATAAACCCTACATCCTAAGCTATAAACCCTAAGAATTTTATACATTTTAAACCCTAAACCCTCAACATTTTATAAAATTTTAAAAAGTGTTTTGTAACCTTTTTTTAATTGTTTATTAAAAGAATTTATTGAAGTGTTATAAGAGCTCAACCCTAAACACCTCAACCCTAAACAATAACAATCTTATAATATTTTAAAAAGTGTTTTCACACTTTTTAAAAGTGTTTATAAAATGAATTTACTGAAGTCTTGTGAACCCTAAACGCTAAATATTAAGAATTTTATAACATTTAAAACCCAAAACCCAAAACCCTAAACCCTGAACTCTCAACCCCAAGTATTTTATAACATTTTAGCAAGCATTTTCTTACTTTTAAAAAAAAAATTATTAAAATTAT
>APFE030054987.1:8813-30151 GCA_000404065.3 Pinus taeda | reverse complement strand
TCACCTTCACTTCCACTATTCCTCTTACATTGGAAGTGCCCCATCGAAATTGTTGCGATATAGTCACTCGATCCCCGAACCCGATTTGATAATTAAATTTCAGCCTATAAATATATTGTGCCTAGATGGATCGTAACTTTTTAAAGGAATACCACGCAAAACCTCCAATCACAGATTATGTGTCACCTCCGATTGGCTCCGATCTCAGATATTCCAATCCCGCCGATGTTGTGATATCCAATTCTCTGATGGGCGGATCCGATATTGAATTTAATTGTAATTCATAACAATATCAGGTTCATTCCAAATGCACTCCCTCTATGACATCTGATTGCGATGTCCTTCCAACCTTCGATAAGACTGAATTGTCGATCATCGATTTGATAAAAGGATCGATATGGATTTTAAAAAGAGTTAATTGTTATGCAGCATCCATTTATCGCAACTTTAGTTATCTATGACCATTTGAAATTTCCGATAAAATGGATGCGATATTATTATTAAAACATGTTTAATGTGATTCTGCACCCGTCATATCGCAAGTGTGCGGTGTATGTCATGTCGTAACTGTGTTAAAATCGTTGATTGTTGATTGGATTATGGATCCTTTATAGTGATTAAAAATAGTTAATGATGTTATCTCATCCACTCCATCGCAAATGTTTCGTGTTGTCACATTTTGAATATTGCAATGAGAAAACCTCTGATGCCATTTAGATCTTGCCATTTGTCCATTCCAGGGGTCCGTTGTCTTATTAATAGAAAAACCACTGCATTAAAATTAAAAGGTCTTGAGTCATATATCTATTAAATTTTCCATCATGGCTAATTTCAATTTCTCTGTTACAGGAAAGCGCTAGGTCCGATTCGAATAGATCATTCAATCAACAACCACTAAGCCATGTGTTGAGATCCAAACTAGAATAGACAGAGGAGATTAAAACAAACAAGGAATAATACTTTGAAGAGTGCAAGCTTGTCTAGCAATCTACACATTGGTGGTCAACAGAAAACAAATCGAACTTAATATCAAGCTAAATTGGGCACTTTATCAACAGAGGAGATTGACATTTGGCCTGTGATATAACTGCAACAAAACCACTTAATTTAATTTCTTTTATTATCTCGGTGGTAAAGAGATACATGGAGTTGTTGTTACTTTCATGATTTCACCTCAAGCTCTGTATAAATAATCTCTTCACATATTTTAAAAGGACCTTTTTTTCCAGAAGAGAAATAGGATAATTAGAATTGCATGACAGGCATAGTAAGGCATTATTAGAATAGAGGTTTTGAATCCAAGAGGAAGAGAAGCAGAGTAATGCTTGGGTTTGTAACCTGTTTGTAGAGGGAGTTCAATTCTCATTCACACTACTGTGGTGAGGTCGAAGTCATTCTTTATAGATAGAATTCGAGTTGTTTTTTCACTACTGCAATCTTTTGAGGTTCATGTAACTTGTTTCAATTACGTAATAAAATCTATTTTTTTAAGTGCATGTATAACACTACTGTTTGCATCAATTATTAAAACGAATTCTTTGGATTTCAATTGAATTTCTATTGTATGGGTATATTGGTTTGGCTTTAGCACTATCGTTAAATGTGATTTGATATGCCCATTTAAAATTTGGTCAAGCTATCTTGCAGGGTTAATAAAAAATGAGATTCAAAACTAAAACTTGTATAAGGACAAACCTTTATCTCATTGAGATGTTAGCTATCTAACAATTTAATATTATAGATGTCTTGCTTCATACATGTCATGTATTTGAACTATTTTAGTTATGTGGCCTGAATCTTTTGGTCCTTATGCATATGTTGTATTAGGAGTTGGTGTTATTTACAATTAAGTTTCTAGTAACTACTTATTAGGAATTTAGTTCTCCATAATTATTTTAACAAGGATTAGATCTTGTGAACTATTTCCCTGGTCTATTTCCTTCATTTTATTTCAATTACTACCTGCTTCTTTTCCCATCCTTTTAGATTTCTCTTGATTGCAAGAAGGACTAATCCTTCCTTCAATCGAGATAGGTCTAGGATTAGATGCATCTTAGATTATACTTTACATTTAGTTCTATTTATTGCATTTTAGAAGTCCCCTCATACAAGGGCGAACTTTAGTTGTGGCTTGGTTGAGCTCGAGATCAGCTTAAGGATCACTTTCTTGCCTGAACAGCAAGAGGGCTGATCTGATGTCTCTTCTTTACTGTTAGGTGAAAGTCATATCTTAAGCAAGTGGGACTGAGAGAAGGTAACTAGACCTAGTCTAACCAGTCGCAACCACCATTTCAACGGAAAATGAACTGCTCTAAGTTCCCCACTGGGTGGTATCCCTTATAATGTTGTAAGGAGAGATTTTCAAGCCCTCAACATAATGTAATAAGCAAATGTGATGACATAAATTTACTTTTGCACCTCTCTTTTCTCGGTCAGATGCCATTCACCGCACATCCATGGGACGATGAACCTATACACTGTGAGGACCCAAAGCCGACATTAACGGAAGAGAAAAAGACTAAAAATCAAGAAAATCTATCTTAATTCTATATTTACATTGCTAGAACGAATATGCAAACATAGAATCATATATTGGAACCGTAATTTGACAAGTTTATTGGCAACTGTAACAGAGATTGAAGTCTATGGAACGTGATTATGGAGTTGTACAACAAGAGGTCACTGTTGTTTTAGCTACAATAGTTGATGGTTTTGAATTTTTCTTTGATTTTGTCTTAAAGCATACAAAAATTATTAAATATGAAGCATGGGTCCATTTTGACCTTCTAAATCTGAAAATCACTTTACTGGAATTGAAGATGGAGCGACTGCAATTGGAAACTGAAAACATTGAGTATTCATCTACAGAATTTGGCCCAGGTAGAGAACGTCAATGTTGAAGAGGATGCCAATGAAAATGGTGATGATATTGTGGTCATTGAACAACATTCTTCCCCTTCTCAACTCGAGCTAGAAGTTACTGATGTCGAACTCACTTCTGATATCGAAAAATATGTACTAATTTACATTGCTGCTAGTTTTTTTCCTCGTTAATAAAGAAAATCAATTTAGAATAGATTCTACAGCCTAATAGTGAACAATGCCTATATTTCTTTGAATTTTTGAGTTATCACATTTATCTATATTAATATTAATTGGCATACATATCGCATCTTTTGCACAGTCAAAGCTCTGCGGAAAGAATAATAATCAAATATTATTTCTTATATTGTTAATAATTAAACTTAACTATTTAATATGAGTGTAATAAAGCTAATTATTGGGTTTGTGGTTAAGTTAAAGATCTTTGTAGCTTTGGCCAATATATAATGACTTACATAGCACTTGCAAAATTCGCCATCGCATAGAGGCATAAATTAATGGTAGTTGTAGGTTTGAAAAGCAAAGGGTTTTGAGTTATATGCAAGTTTATATTAAAAACAATATGCGAAAGTTCTTTGTGCCGAAGCTCGTAAGAGAGTTCCCCCATACAGTGAACTTCCACATAACATTGTTCTGCACAAAGAAAAAAAATCTTGAGTGGACCAATATTCTCCCCCTTCTCAGCTCGAGCCAAAAGTTAATGAAGTCAAAGTCACTTATGATATAAAAAATATGAACTAATTTACACAACTGTTGGTTTTTCCCCTCGATAGTAAAGAAAATCAGTTTAGAATAAATTTTAAAGTCCAATAGTGAACAATGCCAATATTTCTTCTAATTTTTTAGTTGTGACTGAATTTGAAAATAGCAATTAATTTCCATGCATCACATTTATCTATATTGTGATAAATCGACATACATATCCGATGTTTTGCACAGTCAAAACTCCGCAAAAAGAATAATAATAATAATATTAACAAATTAACATTAATTTCTATATGCACCTCCTGTCCTCCCGAAAAAACCACATCCTAATTTTGTTCCTACCAAATAAATTTTCCGATATGAAGCTCAGCACAATAAAATCTCTACACAATGAAATCTCTCATTCACAACAATAACACACTATTAGATCACTACCTTCATACAATACATAAGCATAGTTCTCCTGAAAAAACCCAGTCCTAATTTCATTTTTGCCATAAAAGTTCAACACAATAACAACTTTGCACAATGAAATATCCCGCATATACCTTGTCCTTCGCAAAGATTCAATTCTAGAACTAATGCTTAGAAAAATACTTAATTAATTGATTAACACCAATCTTTGCACAACTTACTATGCACATGCTTCTTTTGTACACGCTTCCTTTGCACAACCTCCTTCGAACAACCAAATGCTTCTTCCGCACAACCACCACTGTACAAGCTTGACCTATTAACTTTTAGCCAACATGAACTAGAAAGAGATCAACAAGCATTGACTGATGCTCATCCGATTATACAAATCAAGAATGCATCACCTAGAAAACCCAAAAACGTTGAAATTAACAATATTAATCATTCTGTAAAGATACATAGCTCTAAAATCAATATCTCCACACAACTTCTCTCCCACACAAACTTTGTAATCCGCACAATAAAAACTCCACACAATAAATCATGATAAGATTCCCCATTCTCCCGCATATACCCCATTGATCCAAGTGGATATTGGTGGCCACTCACCTATTCCACTTGGATCCCCACCATTGTTTCTTTCAGTTTCCTTAATTGCAACACATTTTACTATTTTTGGTAGTTTTTCGAGTCGTGAAATTCCAAAGTCGTTTTGAGGCCCTAAACAATGTTTTTTTTGGAAGACGGGAAAACCTATAGCTTATGATAGGGGTTTAAAGTTGAAATTTGTAGTCCTGTGATAGATATTTCTAATGAGGCATCGTACGAGTAAAACAATGGTTGTATGCCAAAGTTACGACCCTAGGAAGTCGATGTATCAATTTACCCCAACAGGGCCCACTGACTTTTGGTGCTTCATCTCCTAGGGTTAGTTTTTTGGATGTTTAGGGTTTTTCATTGTTTCTCAATAATAAATAGGCCTCCGAGCCTCACTGTAACACAATTAAAAAGGCATGTAGCTCCCACATCTCTTTTCATAGATAAGCTACCATCGCTTGACCTATTTTATTTATATTCTACATGTATACAGTTATCAATACTTTGTTATTAATGAATTGAAGTTTTTTTTCGTTGTATCTCTGTGTTTCTATTTATATATGTATCTCATTTCTTTCCTTCATAAATTTGGATCACCAATCCTCCATAGACATTCATAAGATATATGATCTAGAAATTTGTAAAAGTATCTCTGCGCAACGACTTGTGTAGCTTGCCATCGCCAACATTTAACCAACCACGACTTTTGCTCATCTCTTTTTGCTTGTCACAAAGAGATGACAATTGAATTGAAAGAAATAAAACAACTTTATTTCCTAATCATAGTTTTGTCCTCGTCGTTACCTAAATACACTATTATCAATGCAATACAACCAACAGAGGTGACAATAAGTAATTCAACGCAACATGTATCTAAATACGAATAAATTACCAGAATTGATATAATAATAATAATGACAATTGAATTGAAATAAAGCAGCCGACGTTATTTCCTAATCATAGTTTAATCGTCCTCATCGTTATCTAGATACATTGCTATATAGTCTACATTTTTAAATGCCTTCATTGCGATATTGACGATAGAAAGTCAGTGAAGTTGACAATAAGCAATCTCATGGAATAAAAAACAAGTACCATAATTGCTAGAATAATCACAATTGAATTGAAATAAAACATATGTCGCTATATCTGAATCGATTTCTATAAATTTTAGAAATGCCACATGTAAGTTATCCTTTTTGAACTGAACTAAAAATATTTCATGTACTTTTCACACATAAGTGTATCGATCTCAATCTTAAAGTACTAATCATAAAGCGAGTGCAATCATTGTCTATCGAAAATGGAAATTCCTACAACCGCACTAGCAATAGATAATTCCATGTTAATAATTTGGATGAGAGCTAGAGAAATATCTAGAATGAACATAATCTTATATTGTTTGTCAGTCTGCTAGGGTCTAAATGCACCAAAACACTCCGAAGAGAAGCCCTACGATTATCAGGTGCCCCTACTCTATCACAATGTTTTGTGCTGAGAATATGGGCATATGATGTAATGCCAATGAACTAGGAATAATGCACTTGTCATTAATTGTAATATCATATCCCCATATCCTCAACACATAACATTATAATTGTCAAAAGATGCTCATCACATTACATTATCCTCAACACAATGCAATAATCATCTACTGAAAATAACAAGTCTTGTGAATCTGCTACTGCTATAAAACTATACCAAATAGAACAAACCCAACAAATGAACTGAGTAGTGCAACAATCACCCAAACAATAAATGATGTGATGCTTTTAATTCAGAGAAGAATTAAAGTAATATCATAAACACACAGGATCTTATATTGTTTGTCAATATGTTATGATCCAAATGCATTGATTTCTAGAACTCGAGCCTTATGAAGTGGGGAATATTTTCTGTATGTACGCTTAGTGGCTTTCCCCATCTAAAGTGTATAACATTGTAAACAATACATTTCAAGAATTTCACTACGCAGGTGTCATAACTGATAAATGGACATCGCTGCCAAGTTCAAATCTCATCTCCTCTATTTGTGTCACTTCACACATTAGGCATTTGGGGTTAAGATGAAAATGAATAAATCATATTTTGGGAATGAAGCTTAAAGTTTTAATTGAGTAACAGGTACATTGCATTTCTTTATATATAAACTCTATTTTCTTGACAAAATATTCATAGGCCTTATTATGTTATAAACGTAAAATTATTATTTTTGCACACATTTGTTTTTTCAATTAAATTGTATACTAAATTTAATAGAATTAAAGAAAAGAGAAAGATGATACATGAAATACATCATGTGCGGAGGTTGTTGTGTGTGTGCAGATGTTATGCTAAAGTTTTTTTCAAAGTTTACTAAGATGATAAATATACAAATCTCGTTTTTTAATTGTTATTTAGGGACATATTTAACAACGTATAATCATTAATTAATATCAGTTTCGAAGCTAGTTGTTCGAAGGTTTCGTGTGTGATTGTTCAAATGTCAATTAAGAGCATTATTGAGTGCGGAAGTAGTTGTGTGAACGAATTTATGCAGAGGTTGTTGTGCATGTGCGGATGTTATGCGAACATTTTGTGCAAATATTATTAAAATAATAAATATACAATTCTCTTTTCTAATTTCACAACATGTCCTAACTACACACTTGCTTTAATGATTGCTTAGTAGGTAGGTACGTATTGCTACGTTTCTACTTCCATGCATCTATCCTTGTCACATGTCTGCGCATCTTTTATTCACACAATAAATGCTTTGTTTTTGCATATATGCATTTGTGTTATGTTTAAAGCATACAAAAATCATGTTTCTAGATTTGATGTTTTCGTGCTTATGTGGTTTTCTGAATGTGTGAGAAGATGTGTACTTTGTGAATTGAATGTTGAGATGACTTGTAATTATCCACAACTTTGTTTTCTATTAATTGGAGGACAAACATCGAGATGATGAAAAATATGAATGGCGGTTTTATCTTTGTGGCGTGTTTCAAACACAAAATAGTGGAAGGTGGTGATTGTTAGGCAAATGAGATTGCAAATATTTGAAATAGCTAGTACAGTAAGGGGAAAAACACTATTTGCAGTGATATGAAAAACAATGGGGAGTGTAGCATTTTCTCTTTGCAAATTGCATTTAAGATCTTGGAGTATTGTTTGAGTTTATGTTGCCTTATATAAATTGTTATTTATAATTATGAGCTTGGACAATAGCAACAATGTAGCGACACAAAAGATATACAATATTGCAAGCTTCCATACCGCTTTTCCTATTTGCTTTTGCCAATGGTGTAAGTTTTTTGTTCGTCAATCTTTTCTTTATAATACTTTGTAGTATTATGTAAACTTTGGCTTGCTTTACGATATTGCAAGAAATGAGTGTGTCAAGTTATTCATAAATCAAATTTGGTTCAGTTTACAAACTAGTGGGGAGTATTTGTGAAGTCAATTCGTTGTATAAAATTTTGTGCTGAGAATATGGGCATATGATTCAATACCAATAGACCAAAAATGATGCACCTGTCATTAATGCTAGTATCATATCCCCATCCTCTAAGTACATAACATTATAATCGACAAAAAGAAAAAATTGATCAACCAAGAGGACGCTAATGACATACATGATGATATCATGGACATTGACCAACATTCACAACAATAACACACTGTTAAAGCACTCACGTAGTTCAAAACACTATGAAAAAACTCAATATTTCGTTTTGCAATGCTCAAGTGTAAATCAATTTTCGTAAGTAATTCATTTATAGACATATACATTTTGTTTACTTAAAGCAAATAAGTATTTAAATAAGTCCTACTGAAGATAGAAACCTGTTTTATTATACAAATTTTTTCCTTGTGCGAAACCCATATTAAAGTTTATATCGTAAGTCATAAAAGTTACAGTAGTTAATTGTAAATGAGTATTTTTAAACCGTTGAAAAGAGATAAAATTACAAATTACGTTATGCACCATGTTCATCTTCACAAACACACAGTAAAAACCCCGCCCAACGAAAATTAACAATTTTAATCATTATGTTATCCTGCAAATACCATGTCCTCTAGAAAGACACATACTTCATACTTCGCATAGTAAAATCCTTGTATAACGAAACATAATAAATTTCCCCACTCTTCTGCACATACCTTGTCCTCCATAGACATTCATATGATATACAATCAGGAAAATATGTAAAAGTATTAGAGTTGTTCTTACATTGTAAGTCATAAAAGTTACAGTAGTCAATTGTAAATGGATATTTGTAAAGCATTACTCAGTATAGAACTAGCTAAACACAATTGATTGTCCATTACCACATATGGAAACAAATCAAAATTACAAAATTAGGTTATTTACCACACGTTCTCTCGCACAAACCCACAGGAAAAACATTGCACAATGAAAAGTAACAACTTTAATCCTCATGTTCTCCAGGAAACACCTCGTCCTCTGCAAATATTCATAGATCTAAAACAAAATCTCTATTCAACTGCTCCCCCGCACATACTTCCTACTCCGCACAACAAAATATATGTACAATGAAGCATAATAATATTCCTTGCTCTCTTCCACATACATCGTCCTCCATAAACATTTATATGGTATACCATCAGGAAATGTGTGAGAATATTAGATTTGTTCAGCAAATCGACAAACATATTTGATCTTCACTAATTTCCACATGCGCCCCCAATTGTCCTGGAAATACCTAGTCCTAATAAAAGCTCCGTACAATGAAATCCCTCCTTCAAAATTTGTACCCCATCCTAATCAAAGCTATACACAATTACTTTGCGCACATACTTCGTACTTTGCATAGTAAAAGCTCTACCCTGTCTTTCATAAACATTCATACAATATACGATCTGAAATTTGTAAAAGTATTAGATTTGTTCGAGAAATCGACAAGCATACACCATCTCTGCAAACTAAAAGCTCTACATATTGGAACATAATAATATTCATTTTTCTACTACAGATGCCTTCATAAATCATAGTTCTCTCGAAAATATCCCGTCCTAATTTCATATTTTCCATAAAATCTCAACACATTAAAATCTTTTCACAATGAAATCTCCTACATCTGCACACGCTTCTTCTCCTGCACATACCTTCATACAATACATAATCATAGTTCTTCTGAAAACACCTCATCCTAATTTTGTCTTTGCCATAAAATCTCAACACAGTAAAATATTTCATAATGAAATCTCCCGCACATACCCCATCCTCCGCAAAGATTCAATTCTAGCACTAATGCTCAAAACAATACTGAATTAATTGATTAAAGCCAGTCTTCGCACATGCTTCTTCCATAAATTCTTCCTTTGCACAACCACCTTCGAACAACCACATGCTTCCTCCGCACAACCACCATTGTACAAGCTTGACCTATTAACTTTTATCCAGATCGAACTAAAAAGAGATCAACAAGTATTGAACGATGCTCATTTGATAATGTAGATCGAGGCTACATAGCCTAGAAAAAATAAAACATTGAAATTAACAATATTAATCATTCTGCAAAGATACATAGCCCTAAAATCAAAATCTCTACACAACTTCTCTCCTGCACAAATTTCATAATCCGCACAGCAAAATCTCTGCACAACGAAACATGATAATATTCCCTATTCTCCCACACATACCCCGTCCTCCATAAACATTCATATGATATGCAATCTGAAAATTTGTAAAAGTATCTCCACACAACAACTTGTGTAACCTTCCATTGTCACATCCCCCTCCCCATGCTCCCTGCCTACGCAAGGACCTACAACCGCGTCAATTTTGTAATCATCGGGAAAAGCAATACCTTAGCAGTGTCAATGTCAATGTTAATGTCAGAGCACTCACCGTCGAAATGGCCACTTTGAAAATTAGTTTTTTGTTTATTTTTTTTATCAACTATCAGGTACTAACAAATACCAAAAATAAAACACTCTCCACTAGGGGAATTATGTCCCATCGGAAGGTTCTAGGCCAATAAAAAATTAGAAATAAGATTTCTAAGAAATTATAAAATTAATTTTTAATTCATGTAAAATAAAATAAAAATTTGCACTTTCCCGAACTGAAACTTCTGTTAAAATGACAAAAGAACAACAAAATAATGGACAATCAATGAAATTTGACCACGAGGTGAATGTTATAGTCCCTGATGAGGCAGGGACTAATAATCATTACTTTGACCAAAGACTTTAAAGGTGTTTATCTCAAACATTTTCTCCTTTTGAATTTTTAAAATATAGACACTTTTATAAAAAAACATGTTTTAATACATGGATATATATATATATACAGAGAGAGAGAGAGAGAGAGAGAGAGAGAGAGAGTGGAGGCTTATGTGAGGAGAAAATTTGTTCTAGCATTTTCAAATTATTCATATTGAAGCTTTTGTCATCCACGTTTCGAGTCATCAAGTGTGGCTCATCCTTAGACTAGAGATATGAACTCTGATCTAGCGTTGAGAGATAAATAGGTGAGAGATGTGGGGAGAAGAGATGTTAAGTTAGTTAAATGTTATGAGGTCAAAAAGGAAAATTATTTAAAAAAGAAAAAGAAAAAAAAAGAAGAATAAACAAGATTCAAATGATTAAATAATAAATGATAATATGAACACCAGGAGAGAAGTCAAAAAAACAAATCAAAATATTATAAATGCTAAGAAAAAATAAAAATAAATGATTATTAAATAATTAAAACAAATTAATATAAATTACTATTAATTAAATAATTTAATAAATTGATAACTTAAAGTGAAATAATATTAAACCAAATAATATTAATCAAATAATATAAAAACACAAATGAATATTAAAAGAAAATAATTAAATGAAAATAATTTAAAAAAGGAATGAGTATAATATAACATATATATAGTCTAACTACAAAATGATTTTTTTCACGATATTTTTTTTTTTAATTTTAACTAATTTTAATCAAAATCTGGCAAATATTTTTGAAATCTTCAGTTTAAATTATTTAATTTGTAGAATTCGAGTGACCAAGGGGCGTTTTGAGGGTGTTGAATCTATTTATGCATTCAAAAATGCATTTTAAACAACAAAAATCACATTCCTTCTTTAAATTGTTTGGTTGGATTCTGATGAAAAAGTCTATTCCGTCTATAAGTTAGACCACGCATATATGTATAATATATATATATATATATATATATATATATATATATATATATAGAGAGAGAGAGAGAGAGAGAGAGAGAGAGAGAGAGAGAGTTATTTTAACGTCCACGAGGCTAAAGATAGCCTATGGGACAAATTGCTTCTTCTTCTTCTCGTTGATGTATTCGGCCCTTTTCCTGTGAAGCCTCACAATAAACGCTTACAGCTTCTCGACAAACCCCTCACTAAATATATCATCCCAAGAACTAGCTGCAAGAATATCTGCATAACTTTCCATGTTGTCGTTGAAGGCCTTGCATTTTAAAATAAAATGTTTTTCTATTTCCACTTTTTCGGAAAAACAAAAAATATATACCCTTTCCTCCCATGCTTCCTTTGGCCTTTTCTAGTACCCTGTTTCACAATGGAATTGATGAGAATTAGTCTTTAATTGAACAATAAGAATTTTGACTCTCTAAGAAAGGAAAAAGAATTATATATATATATATATATATATATATATATATATATATTATATATATAATATAGATATAACATTGATACTATACACTAATATAAAGAATAAAATAGACTTTGACCATATAATACTTAACAAATTTAAAAAAAAAAAAAAAAAGTGAAAATAAACAATAATAAAAGTAAAATAAATAAAAAAATTATTTATTTCTTTATTTCTTTTATTGAGCAATAATATATTGTAGTATATGTAATAAATTATATATTTATACTAAGTATATTAATACTAGTATATAATGATAAACTAATTCCAAAAATAAAAGAAAACAAAGGATAATTAAAATTAAAAACGACGAAAGGAAGGGGGAGAGAAATGATGTAGGAGGAAGCAAAACCAGAATAAAGGGAAGGAATCCAATTTCTGTTAATCTTCCAACCATCTTGTATGTTCAAATTGCCAGAGCATTTTTCAATCTCAATGGCTTCTTTGAACTTACTGTGATGATAGTGATCAACCATAGCTAGGATCCTGAAGTCTTCAATGCAAATATTGTGCTCGGTTTTTTTAGCATGCTTAGCAAGAGTAGAGGAATGAGAACGACAATGTCTAATATCAACAATATTCTCTTGAATCATTTTCTTGATAAATCAAACTACTTCACCAACATAGGGAGTACCACATGAGCACGAGATTAAGTAAACTCCTTTCATGTTAGAGGGGTCATGAGGATCCTTGACAGACTTAAGCATACCTCGAATGGTATTTAATGGTTTGAAAGTGGCTGAAACTTAATTCTTCCTTAAAATGTGAGCAATCCTATCAGTGGTTCCCTGAATATAGTTAAGTTGAAATTTGGGGATAGGATCCATAAGGTAAATTTTAGGTCTAGGACATAGGCTAGCTTTTTGGAAAGCCTTGATGCCATGGCATTTCTTATAGTTATGAAGATTAAATATTAGTATGGACATATAAATTAAATTTCTAGTAAATATATATAAATATTAAAATACTTGCATCATAATTAGACTTACATTATCCATATTAAAAAGATCATCAAAATCATAAAAAATAGCTAAATTATAATTTTAATACTATTATTATTATTATTATTTGTATGTAGAGGAATTGACAATTGGTCAGGTTCATACATTCTTCACACAAGGTTGATTCCAATTGCTACCACTATAACCTATAGGTAATCCCATGGGCTTTTGAACCTCAAACTTCAAACTTCGCAAAGACTTTGTATTAGGGTACCAATTAAATTGTTGAGAGGGGCTTTTTAAATTATTAGTATTATTATTATTTTTTTTTGTCTAGAGGAATTAGAAACTGGGTTAGTCTTACTCGTGTTACAAGGGTCAATTCCAACCACTACCACTATAACCTTTAGGTGCCTAGGTATGCCCCTCTTGTAGGTACATGTAAATCAGGGAGATTTGAACCTCGAACCTCCTCGCACATAACACTTCATTTTCACGGCTATAGCCAATTGAGTTGCCTCAGGGGCTAATTATTAGTATTATTATTAATTATAAAAGAAATAATATTCTAGCTCCAAGGGATAGCTTAGTTGGTCGAGTTCCTATTACTAAGTACCTTGCTTATCTGGAGGTCACAGGGTCAAATCTCCTCGATTCCCTTGGGGTTAGGTTTCACTAGTTTGGTCGATGGGTAGATTCCTTCGGGCTGATCTACCTGGATTTTCTCGTGAAACTTGGGGGAAAAAATAAATAATATTAAAAACATGTAACATGGACCAATATCGTGGCTTAATAATATGACATATCCAAAAAAACATAATTCATGTTCATATGAGATTTTCGTTAATTGCGCTGAGAGATGGTAATGCAAGAGGTCAATTATTCTACTATTTATCAACAATTGATCCCATGTTACCTTTCCCTTTATATTCAGGCGCTTCTGCTATGCCACTCCGATCTCCTTTACAAGTCCGACAACTGACAGTTCACCCGATCAATAGAGTTGCTTAGTGGTCCTGCACCGTAGATCACAATCCATTTGATCCTCGACGGTCCACAACAATATCGCAATCACAAATCGCAAGTGCTTAGGCCTTGGTACATCCACCATGAAACGTTGCGATACGAATTAATTAGCAATCGCATCGGGCATCACACACCGCACTTTCCTAAGGCTCGAGGTCCATTCAATTATAAATGACATATTTTGATGTGATTGATTGGCGATCACACATCGCATTTCCTGAAGGCCTGAGGTCCATTAATTTGAAAATGAAATATTGCGATGCGATTAATCAGCGATCGCACTTCGCATTTCCTTAAGGCCCGAGGTCCTTTCACATACAAATGAAATATTTTCAATGCGGGAATAATCCAATGGTCAGCTTGATATCGCACAGGAATCTAACACAATGTTTGGAACTTAGATCAATGACTAGGATTAGTGTGGGGCTTCTGCCACAGGTGAGGAATTTCATACTCTCCTACCCCCGCCGAATGATCGCAATTAACCCTTAAACACTTAGATTTACAACTTAAAGTATGAGACAGATAAAATGTTTGATTTTGTTCAGAATGCAAATATACAGAGGCAAACGAGAGTTTCAACAGAATCGACACATTATCACACACTTAATCAATTCTTCAATAAAATAATAGTTACAGAGTCTCGGCCCTCTGGCTCAATTACAACAATTAACAAACCCTTGTTTCAATCTTCAAAACCCTCTCTATCACTCAACTCTCACTCTTGGTCAATCCTCAATAAACTCCGCTAATCCCTTTCTACTACAATTTCTTCACTTTATGAGTTGAATCCTATTCCAACTGTGCTAACAATTCAATCTATATTTTAATCATTCTAACAACTCAATCTCTATTTTCAAGCTTCATTACACACCTATGCTAACAACTTATCCCTTAATCTAAAATAAGACAATTTGCTAACTATTACAATAATGAAGTACATATCATTTTTTAGAGATCCAACCCTCTCGATTAAAACTGATTTTTTTTACCACTCAAGTCAGTGAAATTCAACTCATTTAGCCACAACATGTGAACAAACTTTCACATTGCTGGCTAAGTTTAGATGCTCTAGCATCATACTCCCGGGGAAGAAAAGAATCATCCTTTAGACTTTCAGGGTTTACTCCATACTTCTGCAACTCTGCTTTTGTCAACCAGCTAGCATCCTCCACTGGTTGTCCCTTCCATTTGACTAGATATTGAAAATAAAATTTTCCTTTGGTTCTTTTGGATACTCTTTTCTCCAAAACAACTTCCACCTCTTTCTTAACTGTCTTTACCATTTGTTCTTCCCAGTTCAAAGTTTGAACTTCATCTTCTGTAGTTTCCTCCTGTAGCTCTGTCTCTGTCTCTTTGTATGGATACAAATCTTGAAAATTGGTGATATTCCAATCCCTTTTGGAAATTCAATTTCATAAGCATTAGTTGAAAACTTTCTTACAATTCTACATGGTCCTATCTTTTTCATTTTTAGTTTATTGTAAGTCTTAGCAAGAAATCTTTCTTTTCTCAAATACACCATCACTAAATCTCCCACTTGGAATTATTTCTCTCTTCTTTTCATATCTACTCTCTATTTATATTTGTTACTGCTTTCCTGCAATCTGCCTTTGACATCTTCTTGTAGTCTGTGCATCTGCTCTGCAAACTCTTCAACTTTTGCACTTCTTGTCTCCTGTTTACCCAAATTTCTAAGCTCATACACACCTCTTGGATTCATTCGAAAAACAATCTGAAATGGACTCATTCCAGTACTTCGGTTTGGAGTGACATTATAAGCAAACTCGGCCTGAGCTAGTGCTAAATCCCACCGCTTAGGATTTTGATACACTAAACTTCTCAATATGTTTCCCAAGCTTTTGTTTACTACTTCGGTTTGTCCATCTGTTTGAGGATGGTATGTTGAACTGAAACTGAGGTTAGCTCCTAGTTTCCTCCAAAGAGTTCTCCAGAAATGCCCTACAAACTTTGTATCTCTATCAGACACAATACTTACAGGCAATCCATGTAATCTCACAATTTCTGAAAAAAAAAGATTAGCAATATGTGTTGCATCCCTAGTCTTTTTACATGCAATGAAATGTGCCATCTTGGAAAATCTATCTACCACAACATAAACGGAGTCATTCCTTCTTTGAGTTTTAGGTAATCCCAAAACAAAATCCATGCTAACTACATCCCATGTTCGGTCTGGTATTGGCAATGGCTGGTCCAATCTTGTATTCTAGCTTCTCCCTTTAGCATGTTGACATATCCTGCACTTCTCAACAAATCTCTTAATGTCAGTTTGCATTTTTGGCCAACAGTAAAAAGCATTTACCTGAGCAAAGGTTTTGTCTTGTCCAAAGTGACCAAATAATCCTCCACTATGTTTCTCCTTTATTAAGTTTTCCCTCATAGAACATTTGAGAATGCATAACTTGTTGCCTTTAAACAATAAACCTCCTTGGATAAGATAATCTAACCACTGACTTCTGTTATGAACTATTGGATTTTGTACTGCTATATAAATATCTTTGAAATCTGCATCCTCTTTGTACATTTCAATCATTTCTTCAAATCCTACAACACCAACTTTTAATTCTTGCACAATGAAATTTACCCTGCTTAACGCATCAACGACTTTGTTCAACTTACCACTTGTGTGCTTTATCACAAAAGTAAAGCTCTGCAAAAACTCTACCCACTTGGCATGTTTCTAGTTCAATTTCGACTGGTTGTTTATGAATTGTAATGCATGATTGTCAGAATACAACATAAACTCCTTTGGCAACAAATAACGTCTCCATTTTTTTAAGGCTTGTACACTATCATAGAATTCTTTATCGTAAGAAGAATACTTCTTCTTTTCTTCGTTTAATTTTTCACTGAAGTATGCTATTGGTCTCTATTCCTGACTCAAAATTGTTCCAATTGCAACTCCACTAGCATCAGTTTCAAGTTGAAATACTTTTCCAAAATCGGATAAAGCTAAAACTGATTTCTCTGTGATTTCCCTCTTCAATAACTTAAAATTCCTGTCTGCTGCTTCTGCCCACTTGAATGGCTTATTAGTCTCCTTGATTGTTTCAAGAATTGGTGCACAAATTTGACTAAAACCTCTGATAAATTTCTTGAAAAGACTTGCAAGACCATGAAAACTTCTTACCTCAAATATATTCCTGGTAATAAGCCAATTCCAAATTTCTTGGACGTTCTCTGGATCCATTTTCAACCCTTCTTTAGAAACTACCAATCCCAAGTAAATTAATTATTCTTTCATGAAACTACATTTCTTCAGATTTATCAATAGTTTCTCTCTTATAGATTTCTTAAAACCAATTTAAGATGCTCTAGATGTTCTTCTTTATTTCTGCTAAAAACTAGAATATCATCAAGATAAACAATAACAAACTTGCCTGCATATTCCTTCAAGACTTCATTCATCAATCTCATGAACATGCTAGGTGCTTTAGTGAGTCCAAAAGGCATCACTAACCATTCATACAACCCACTGTTTGTTTTAAATGCAGTCTTCCATTCATCTCCTTCTCTAATTCTTATTTGATGATATCCACTCTTCATATCTATTTTAGTAAAATACTTTGACCCACTCAGACAATCCATCAAAGGATCCATGTGTGGCAAAGGAAATCTATACCTGATAGTGATCTTGTTTATGGCTCTGGAATCTGTACACATACACCATTCACCTCCTTTCTTTGGATTGAGTACTGTTGGCACAACACATGGACTAAGACTCTCTCTGATTAGTCCCTTATCCATCAGTTCTTGCACTTGTCTTCCAACTTTTGCATTCCCTTGAGGAGTTAATATGTACGCTGCTTTGTTTGGTAAACTTGCTCCTGGTATTAGATCAATATGATGACTAATACTCCTAATTGGTGGCAATGCATTTGGCAACTCATCCACAATAATGTCAGCAAAATCATTTAACAGAGTTTTGATTTCTTCAGGTAAATCATCTAAGTTTATGGAAGTTAAAATTACCTTGGGTCTCCCTATGACAGCAAAATGCATTTCTTCACTTTTTTCCAACCTCTTGCAATAGCTCCTTTCCATTCATCAGCATAACACTATTTCCAGGTGCTCCTTTGTCAGTGTCATCCTTCAATGGCAGCAGTGTATGTTTATTTCCATCCTTCTCCAGAGTATAAGTATTTTTCCTCCCATCATGAATAGCTTTCCGATCAAACTGCCACGGTCTTCCCAACAATACATGGCATACATCCATTGGCATTACATCACATAATATCACATCCTTATATGTACCAATCTGTATCTCTACCTTGCATTGTTCTGTCACAATAATTTGATGTCCTTTCTGCAACCATGACACTTTGTAAGGGGTAGGGTATACCGTCTTCGCTAATCCTAGCTTGTCCACCATCTCTGTAGAAAGAAAGTTATCAGTGCTTCCACTATCAATTATCACTTTACAACATTTACCTTTGGATTAACACATAGTTCTGAATAAACTCTTCCTCTATGCTGGTTCTTCAGTCTCTTTCTCTGCCTTAAGCAATGCCCTTTTCAACAACAGGGATTCTCCTGCTTCAGGGGATTCTTCCTTTTCTATGATTCGGGGTGGTTCTTGCTTTGCCTCAACCACATTCACATTCCTCTAACTTGTTGTTTTATTATGAGGGCAGTCCCATGATCCATGTCCCGATTCTCCACATATGTAACATCGAATATCTCTTCCTCAGCCTCTTCCTCTAGGTGCAAATCTTCCTCTATTAAAATCTCCCCTCTGTGGTGGTCTACTACTTGAACTGCCTGCTTCATGTTGATGTTTTTGACCCCTTGGTCTGGGAATTCATCTACCTCTTACTGAGCTTCTTCCTCTATTCCTCTAATTTTGTTTTCTCAACATCTTCTTTTTTGCCTTCAAACCTGCTTGATAGGCATCTTCAATGATCTTCAGACTCAGCAAGCTGATCTCATCCTATATGTCATATCTTAAGCCATTAATATATTTGGATACCTTCTCCATGTCATCCTCTACATGTCCTGCTCTAATACTCAATCTATAAAACTCTTCTGTATATTCTTTAACAAACATTCCTTTTTGCCTTAAATTCTGTAACTGTTTAAAAAGATTTAACTAGTAATATTTAGGCATAAATTTAGCTTTCATTTTAGTCACCATTTGTCCCATTGCTTGATATTGGACTTTCCTTTTCTTGTTTTGGATGTTTGTAGTTCATCCCACCAAATAGCTGCATGACCCTTCAATCTGGTAACTCCAAATTTCACCTTCTTTTTGTCGCCAGCTTCCTCTTCATAGTCAAAATATTTGTCTAATGAATTGATCCAATCCATTAGCTCTTCTGCATTGAGACTCCCTTCATACGTAGGAATTTCCACCTTTGGTTTTACTCCTACTTTCGCCAACATCTTAATAAATCTGGTAGTTTCATTTTCCTCCTCTTCTTCTTCATCAAAAGATTCTTCTTTAGCACTGTCAACTCCTTCATCGGGTGTTCTTCTCTGACCAGTCTCAATTGTTTCCATCCTCGTACACAGACTTCGGATCTCCTCCAGTAGAACTGCATTTGCTTCAGGTCTTCCTCGACCAATGCCAACTCCTCTCCTCGGTGGCATGTTTACTGCAATCAACCTTAATTTCTGTGCTCTAATACCAAAAATGACGCAGGAGGTCAATTATTCTACTATTTATCAACAATTGTTCAGGCGCTTCCGCTGCACCACTCTGATCTCCTTTACAAGTTCGACAACTGATAGTTCACCTGATCAATAGAGCTGCTTAGTGGTCCTGCGCCATATATCACAATCCATTTGATCCGACGGTCCATAACAATATCGCAATCGCAAGTGCTTAGGCCCTAGTACATCCACCATGAAACATTGTGATGTAAATTAATCAATGATCGCATCGAGCATTGCACATTGCACTTTCCTAAGGCCCGAGGTCCATTCAATTATAAATGAAATATTGAGATGCAATTGATTAGCAATCGCACATCGCATTTCCTAAAGGCCCGAGGTCCATTCACTTGCAAATGAAATATTGTGGTGCGATTAATCGGAGATCGCACATCCCATTTCCTTAAGGCCTAAGGTCCTTTCCACATACAAATGAAATATTTGTGATGCAAGAATAATCCAACGGTCAGCGTTATATCGCACAGGGATCCGATACAACATTTAGAACTTAGATCAACGACTGGGATTAGTGTGGGGCTTTTGCCACAGGTGAGGAATTTCGAACTCTCCTACCCCCGCCGAATGATCGCAATTAACCCTTAAACATTGAGATTTACAACTTAAAGTATGAGACAGAGAAAATGTTTGATTTCGTTCAGAATGCAAATATATAGAGGCAAACGAGAGTTTCAACAAAATCGACACATTATCGCACACTGGATCAACTCTTTAATAAAATAGTAGTTATAGAGTCTCGGCCCTCTGGCTCAATTACAGCAATTGACAGACCCCTGTTTCAATCTTGAAAACCCTCTCTATCACTTAACTCTCGCTCTCGCTCAATCCTCAATCAACTCCGCTAATCCCTTTCTATTACAATTTCTTCCCTTTATGAGTCGAATCCTATTCCAACCGTGCTAACAATTTAATCTCTATTTTAATCATTCTAACAACTCAATCTCTATTTTCAAGCTTCATTACACACTTATGCTAACAACTTATCTCTTAATCTAAAATAAGACAATTTCTAACTATTACAATAATGAAGTAAAGATCATTTTTTAGAGATCCAACCCTCTCGATTAAAACTGATTAAAACTTTCACATTGCTGGCTAAGTCCAAATGCTCCTACATCAGATGCTCTCAAGCCCAATATGCAAGAGATGTAATGTCATATCCTTTCATGTCTTGTCTTGTTAAACATTTTGCAAGAGATGTAATGTCATGTCCTTTCATGTCTTGTCTTGTTCAACATTTTGCAAGAGATGTAATGTCACGTCCTTTCATGTCTTGTCCTGTTAAACATTTTGACTTTATTAAATTACATAAAAATAAAAATAAAATAAAATTTAAAAACTCTCTAGCCTAGTATGAGAGAGATTTGTAATTTTTAACATTTTGACACAATCAAATTACATAAAAACAAAATAAAATTTAATTTAATAAAAAATAA
>APFE030054986.1:0-11153 GCA_000404065.3 Pinus taeda | reverse complement strand
ATATAGTGTTTGCAAAAGAGTTTTCTACATCAAAATGACAAAATCTGTGTTTTGAGACACATGGCTTCATAAGCCTACATCAAAGAAAAAAGTAAACTAGAGCTGGCTATTCGCCCACATGGTGCTCATGGTAGCACAAAATAGCCCTGATAACTCGGCTCAATAGCCGATGCAGTCTGGCAAAAACCCCTACAATGTGTCTCTGGTATTGCAACGACACCTCATATATCAAGGTGTACGATGGAATGGCCTTGGTTAAGGCTTCTAGGTTATGCTCTGCCTCGACAATCGGATTTGCTCCCTCCTCATGAGGAACCTCCTCAATCTGGGATGCCACTCATCTGGCAATCAGAGAAACCCTTGGAGATCTCTCTGGTCCCACATATGGAAATCATCATAAGCTAAATCTTAGTACACATAGAAAAAAATTAAAAACTTCAAAAACTTAAAAATTGTTTTTACCTGCATCAGTCCACTATGCACCTTGTGGAAGTGGAATATTTGGATCTCATGAGAAATTTGTGCCTACATATGCCCAATCATCAACCATGATTATCTTCTTAAGAAACCATCCAAAAAATGATGGAGGAAATGACATTTGCTGGGCGCCTCCATGTTGAGGCATCAACTCACCCCATCTAAGTAATCGTTGATCTTTGGGCGCTGGTGCATCCACTTTATCCACTGATATCGAAACAATGACACACGTCCTAGGAAGAACGTCACCAACATGGATTTGAAACTGAATTTTTTAAGACTTCTTGACTTTCACTTTGTATGTTGGTGCTTCATACAGACCAACAAAACCTCACACCAGTTGAAGACTGTGGGATTTAGACACTCGATTGCATATTGGAAATGAGATTTTGTTGTTTCATGCAATGCTTGAGCCCCAGCTATTCAGGCCATAGTGTGAAGGATTGTTCGTAGTGGGATATTTGTGATGGTCTTCATATCTATCTTCCCACTTTGGGTATTTTTAGTCCCTGGACAATTCCTTGCAATCAACATATCTATGCCCTCTTCTCTAGTGCGAGAATCAGATAATTGAATCTGTTAGCCCTTTATAGACAAGCCAATAATGAAATAAATGTTTGCGAAATATATCTCGAGTTATTGATGTCTGATCATGAATAATTGGTGATCCACATCCCACCAACTAATCAAGTGCTATAGTAACTCATGTTGGGATCTAATCCCAGGAATCTTGAATAACTTGAGAAACCTACATGCTTGTAGGGCATCAGTAAAATTTGGATGTTGAGCTTCTTTATTGTCTTCAGCTTCGTGTCCTCTTTCTTTCCATTCAACCACCATTTTGGACTGATTATCCTATGGAAAATCAATAAAACAACCTTCCATGAGCTTCCATGGAGACAAATTTCAAGAAAAACCATTCAACATGGAGGATTTCACAAAAAAAATTTACCTCAGGACCAACGTGGCTATGTGTGAATTTTCACGCCCTATCAGCGCGATGGCCTTGTTGACCACAAAGTTGATCAACGTCGGTCCAATGGGTAAAACCTGCGCTAATTGCCCTCGACATAACATTTTTGAAAATCCTCTTTTCAACCTAACATGGATGAAAATTCATGAAATGAGAACCAAAATGAAGGGAAGGGACGAATCTCTTACCTGCAACAAATGGCTCAGTGAATGGTGTCCAGGATTGATTGTACTCCTTACCTAAAAATCGAGGTAAAATGCTCTCATATTTGCAAATTCATGAAATGATAAAAATTATTTACTTATGGGGATTTTTATAACTTAGTTTTAAATAGTATTTTTTTACCAAATTAGGGCATATTTCTCTCATTTTTTAATATTTTTCCTCAAAATTGGTAATGTGTGTTTCCTTGTGCAGCAACAGGTCATGCATACTTAGTGATAGTGATTTATTTTAACTGATTCAATGAGTTTTGTTTTATCACTTTTTTGGAATCGTAAAAATTAAATGAAAAAGTGACTCCATGGAGTCATCTTTAAGCTCTTTTCTGACTCTCGAAAAATGAAAATATTTCCAAGTACTTGTCGTTTCAAACTTGTTAAAGAAAATGAAATGATGTTTACTCAGTATAAGTTTAACTATTTTCTGGACTGAGATATACTGTTGTATGAAAAATGAATACCTTACTCAAACATGGCTAAGAGGTTCTCTTGGATATTGTTTCTACCTTTTTGGGTTCAAGAGATGATTTACGAAAATGGACCTTTGGAGTTTTATTTTTCACTTCTTTTTCAAACTTTCTAAAGATGAAAAAGATGCCAGTTTCCCCTCCATTAGACTTGTAAAACATAAACGACACAAGACTTGTCACCATGAAAAGACCGAGTGTCTCCTTCCTAGGATCGTAAAACTTACTAGGATGGATTCATTCAAAGGATGAAATTATATGGCAAGCATATGTTATTCCCTTTAGGCTTGCGATAAAAAATAATGGGGTACTCATTAGAAATGGTGGGGGAAAAAGTGAAAGCGATCATCTCTTGTATTTTGTAAAGGAAACATGTCACTCTTGAACATGACACTCATCTATTACTTAATCAGGTTTTGGACATCCTCACTTAGTCACTTTCCTTCCTAGGTTTGGGAAATCCATTTTGCCTCTCATTTAATTTATTGCTTCATCATTGTGACCTCTGATCTCATGTTGAGTCAAATGCTACCAAACCCTTGAGCTGTGTCACTGATATGTTCAAGAGAAGTCCTATCTGCAGGTCTTTACTGCTTATATTCTGTTTGAATTTCTTCCACAATCCCGGATCACACTTATCTACTCTAGTACATCCTTTGTTTCATGTCGATGATGTGGGATTCATTATGGCCCTCCTTTGACATATCACTTCCTATCGACTTTAGCTCATTATCTGGGAAGATGACCTAGAAACTCCCTTCCAGTACCTTAGAGCTTGCATGCCTCAATGACAAGTTCTTTGCATTTGACGATAGTTTTACATCATTGACATTCGATTGGGTGATTCCATGGGTGTTCGACTTCAGCTTCATTATTCAAATTCATGGATTGTGTTGATTGTACCTTGAGATCCATTGTCATTATTGGTAGTTTCCCTCATGCCTGTTAATGGTTTACATCATTGACTGGTAATTAGGTGATTTTCTATCATGTTTGACTTTGATGCATCTATTCACATGTTATAATTTGTACATTGGTCAAGTCGAGACGAAGTGCAAGACCCTAGATTCTATCTAATAAAATCCAGGTTGCATGGAGTTATGAGTTATACATGATTGTACACATGTTTCCTCTATGCGGATGGCTACGACCATAACATGGGTCCATATATATGATCCTCTTTATTCGGATGGTTGTGACCATACCGTGGATCCATACACATGATCCCTTCTATTCAGGTGGTTGCGTCCATATCATGGATTTATGTATTACTAGATGCCTATAATGTATCTCCATGCATGTTTAGTAGAGATGTTAGATATGTATATGCTTTATTTGCAGGTCTCTTGATGGTATTGTTCTAGTCCTTGCCTTGGCTTGTAAAGCATCTCAACCATCACTCCCTATTCTGCCTTCATGCTTTAGGGGGAATCTATTATACAATATTTTATCACAGCTCCTGCTCACTTCTTATTCCATATCCCAAAGTGCCAAAATTTTGACAACTATGAAGTATATCCATCATGATACACAAACAAAAGCATCCCTAAAAAACCAAAGGAAAACTGCCCCGAGTCAATTTTGAAGAAAGTAATCTAAAACCCTAATTTTTAGGGCCAACATGATTTGTGCCATTACCTTTTCATGCCGATGGAAGGTTGCACTGTTTTAACCTAGCACTGTTAGCACCATTTTTGATATGAAAACCTGTGTTGAACCTCTTCTGGTAGGTTTTCCCAAATGGGAGAGAAGCTTCATATGCTAGAAACTTTAAGAACAACGAGCTGGATATTGGTTATTGTAGATATGGTCGAGCTCTCCCATTTGGAGCTCTTGATCTTATCATTAAAAGCCTTCCCCTTGAGATGTGGAACTTCCTCCCTCTTTTGTCGATCCATAACTCCCCCTCCCTTCCTATAAATCAACTCCTTTCCATTCCCAAATGGTTGGTCATTGATTGCTTACATTCCTATACTGAGATTATGCCCAAATGCTACCCATTCTAACTTGGAGAAGGAGTGCTTGAAGAGTCTTTGCTTGGACTTGGACATCCACCAAAAGGAGGTCTCCAACATCAAGGCATAGGTTGTGTGCTTACCTTTTCAGCTCATTAATATATACATATGATGTTCACTTTCCATAATTGTGTCAACGTTTATGCTTTTAACTTAATACTCCTTTATCTATTAAGTAGTTTATGTTTGATGTATGCCACATATTCTCTTTTACCTTGTATTTCTCTTTTATCTTTGTTGCAGGTGCTCGGACATGAAGAACAAGTAAGGAGCGAGCCTGGAAGAAAAGGAATCAAAGTCATCTCCAAAGGATTGAGCGATTAGCATCAGAGAGAGGCAGTTCACTCTCTCTCTCTCTCTCTCTCTCTCTCTCTCTCTCTGCATCTGTTAAAAATAAGTTAGGAAAGTGTATGTCAGTTAGTTTAGTCTATTTCTAGACCCACTCATTGGGCTAGAGAGATTGCCTGTGTTCGTAGAGGGGATTTTCCTTCACAACACACACACTTTTAAAGATAAAAATAATTTGCTTTACAAGTTACAATGTACCCAGTGGATTCTTTAACTTATGACAATGACTCTTTTGACTTCTTGACCTAGGACAAACCCAAGAATCACTCAATTGGTGCTTGAGCTATAAAATAAAATACCTTGAGCATGAACTCCATGCTCCAAAATAATAATAATAATTTTTCTTTCATTTTACAATTTACAAGAATCAAAAATACATTTCATACTTATGAATACTGAACCTAGTTACACATTTTTCAACATGCGACACTTTCAAATCAAGTTATTTCACAACATTACAATGCTGGTACACTTTCTCTAATGACCATCAATCTCTTTGTTAAGTTCTGATATTTTATATGTATTTTTGGGATTGTTCAATGATTATATAGTGAATTGTCCTAGGTTGTTTCTATCCTGATCATTGTTTATATCAATTTTCAACTCTTAAAAGTTCCATAGTGGGTGAATGTTGTTCACTGAGCCTATTTTATATACGTAGATTGTGAGAATGAACCTACAAAAATTGTAACCAAACTGTTTGAAAAAAAATTATTCAACAAAACAAAAAACTCTTGCCTCATTATCACAATGTTCTTGTCATCATTAGGATAAACCATGGAGAAACTCACAAAACTCCCAAAATGAATTAAATAGATTGAACATTACATAAGTTATTTCCTTGAACCCCCATGCATCCCTAGACCACAAGCCCAAGTAGAATAATACATCATTTAAAAGAGAGGTTTATGCTATTCTCCAACATGAACAACCAAAGGATTCACAGAAGGGGACAAATATTGGGCACAAAATATTTACACTTGGGACAAATATGAAATAGATGAGGGTTATAGTGAAAACCATTTTTAAACTAGATGAATTAGACTCCATCCTTTCTAAGGTGGTTCAGTCAGAGGGGAAGAATCTAAGTTGGGCTTTAAAACCTGCCATGCTTGGTCTCATATAACACAAGTTCTGGGAGGAACCTTGTGAAGGGGTCAGACTTTCAGTTGCATCCTATATCAATAACATTATGAGGCTGACTGCACCTATATCCCCTTACGACGATGATATTATGAGGGGAGTTTTCAGGTTGATAGTAGAGACCTTTCAGTACTTGGATGACATCATGGGACTTACCTTTGGGAAAAAGATTGAGATTTTAGAAGCCATGGCCATGCTCAAATATTATGAAGTCATGTTTTATATTGAATGTTATAACTAGATCCTTCAAATGTTCCAATATTTCTTCAAAATTTAGAAACAACATCCTGATACGGTCAAGGAAAACATATTTTCCATCTTGTGTTCATGTATGGAAGGCCATGAATCCATTTGTAGGAGGTTATGGGATAAGTTGTTGGCCATATGGAAGGAGGAGTAGTTGTTCTCACATGTTGCTTATGAACTAGTAGAATGGTTGGTTAAGTAGAACCTAAAACTATTTAGGGGATAATTGGCAGAGGAGTTGCAGAGGATTTGTGGTGACCAATCGGGCAACATAAATGAACTAAGGAGAAAGGGGATTTTATTCACCTACAAGAAGCCTTGGGGACCTAACCATTCATGCTTGGGTGATATGACAAAGACAACTAAGGTAGATCAGGAGGGGGATCATTTTGAATTTTCAGATGATGATTCTTCTTTAGATGAGTCCATGGGTTCTTATGAAGAGGAGCATGAGAAGTCGTATGGAGTTGTTGATATCAATGCAGATTTATATTTTGGTGTGTATGGTGGTCATTTAGTGGATCCTATGGGATAAATTTAGGGTGATGAGTCACCAATGTCGATTCAACATGAGCAACATATGGTGGAGCATGAGTTATTTGAGGAGGATGATATGCACAATATGCATGAGGAGCCCTTCATGGAGAGCCAGTTGGAGGTTCATGTTGTGCCCATGATAGAGGTGGATGAGAAACAATATTTTGTACCAAAAATAATAATGAGGAGCATATAGGTGTGCAAACAACTAGTAGGGTGGTAGGATTTGCAGACACTTGTCGTCAAGAGGTGTTGGAGCCTGACATAATAGTTTTGCAAGAGGTTAGTAGACTGGAAGAGCATGGAGTTTCAAGTCATATGAGGGGGGGTATTTTTGAGATGGTGGTGCATCCATATTTGGGCCTACCCACTAATGAGGTGTACGTAGATGCACAGGTAGCTAGCATAGCTGCAGTAATTTTAGGGAGCAACCCTCCCCAGAAGTACATAGATAAGGCTTACAACACCACTTTCCCACATTTTCCCATTATAGGGAGTAGGATTTCTTGGAAAAATATTATTGATGGACTAGACAGAGCATCATGAGTTTAGCATGGATGAGCAACAACATAGCTTGTTCCATACATAGGTGTCCATGCATTCGATCCTTTCCATGGGATAGATTGGCGGGATATCATGAGTTGGAACTCTATTGATGAAGTGATATTTCTAGTCAGGGACATAATGCAACAGGATCCCTTAGATGTGAGGGATACTACATGTTCTAGTTGTCCATGGGATGTAGTTCTCCTGTTCTTCAGTATTCCAGTAGCACTAACCCAACATCAGTAGAGTGCGGTTGACCTCGGCCTATGCCAGATGTTAGATTGGAGAAAGGTGATGGGTTGGTATTCTACTGGTGGAGAAACATCTATGGTTAGAGAAAAAAGGTAAATTGAGCCATGGGGGATGGCCAAGGATGATTGGTTATGGTGGTTTTGGAATGCACTTGGATCCATGGATGGTAGATTGAGTCAACAGTTTATTTTGGATTCGGGTATTAAGGGATCCATTCATGTTTGATAATTTTGGAGGAATGGAATAGTACAGTGGTTCATTTGGGATCTTAGTATTATTTTACAATTTCCTCTGTAGTGAACATATATGGATTTATTGAAGGAAAGAAATCTTGGGGTGGGAGGATTTTTCATGTCCCCATTTTTATTTCCATCTATAACATAACTAGGATGGGTTTCCAGGGTATGTGATGGCTAAGTCGTAGGAGCAAGATTATGTCATTAGGGGTATCAAAGGGGTTTTGAGGGATTTTTATGGGATATGATGGAATTCTCTTGGCATATACCATCATCCGCACAATTTTCCTTTTGTTTCGTGGCATTTTGACAACTTTAAAAAAACTGAGTTTTTTCCCCAAAAACAACCGAGTTATTAATGGGCCTGACTCAATTAATTACGTTTGAGGTAGAAACATGGGAGGAATATTTAATGGAATAACTTAGTGTAATAGCTTGTTGGAACCAAAATGAGAATATTTATAGGATGTGATGCTTATAAGTGACTTCCAATGGCCAGAGAGAGTATGGTGGGTGGTTGACCATTTTACCAAGTTAAAAGCGACTTTAATCAACCACTTAATTAAATGAAGAGAGGGGAAAATAATTAATTGAAGAAAAATGGCCAAGAATGACTTAGTGAAATAAAATAAAATTAAAAGTCACTTAGATGGAGTAAAAAAATAGTTTCTAGAATAATATTAAAATAATCAATATAAGATGCTTCTAGATACTTGAAGATATATCTATGGAGTATTTAAAAGGAGGAGGAAGAGATCATTTGGGAAATCTTGGATTTAAGAATTTTCTTGTGTGATATGTTTCAGAACCTGATTCTCTATTTCATTACCCCTAGGAAAAAAACCCTCGGGTGATTTTGGTGAGAGTGGACGAAAACCCACCTCATGTTAGACCCATATACTACTAGTGTAACCCCTTATTGTTATTAGTACAACCCACTTATTATATTGATGTACCCATGCTATGCCCATATTGTTACTATTGTGCCCCATAGAAGCCCACTATTGTTATTATTGTTATGTCGGCTCTGATTATGTTATGACCCCTTAGACTCCTATATATAGAAAGGAGGTCTTTTCATTTGTATCATCCAAGAATTGTTCATTTATGTAATGTAAAGGAGGTTGCCCCCTCGAAGAGGCAAAATTCTAAGGCGTTGATCTATCTTTCTATCTTTTTCTTGAGCTGGTTTCATAACATATAAACTCATAGGCAAGTTCATTCTAGGTGGAAAAACATTTGTTGGGTAGGTCAAGAAATAGGGAAGCAACACATCTTTGAAAAAAAATCATACAACTGTCAATTTCGTTGACCCCGAGGATCACACACGCATTGGAAAACACACAAAAATGCTCCTTCATGGTAGCATTCTCATCACCATAAAACAAAGCTAGATGTTGTTTGAATTTGAGGGGTAGAGGGTTGATTGAATGTGTGAATTTTAAAGGGGAAGGTGTAAACCAACAACACGAGTTCTTGTTCTCTCCCCAGGTAAAGGTTCCATGTTAGTAAACAATATTGTTATTGTTGGAAGAGGAAGTGGTTGGCATGCCATGACAAGGCAAAAAGTATTTAATGACAACCATACTTAACTAAAGCGCAAATAAATGAAAACAAAAAAGAGAGAGAAACTAAATGCTCCCCAATATAGTTGCTAGAAATATGTTGATGTTCTGGAATTAAAGTGTCACTCTGGCATTACATCAACATCAACATCAACATCTCAGATTTCTCGACAACTAATGAGAAGTAATGGGAACACTATCCCATAGTTTATAAGTGCTCAAGTTGGAGTTGAGTCCACCCTAATAGTGGCACAACTTAACCCTCTCTCTTATCAAGGGGTTGTAGCTGGCTAGGAAGAGCCCCACAACTCGCAACCTTGATGGCCAAAAGAAAAAAGAAAAGAAAAACGTAGTTATCCTAACCCTAAACACTAAGTCATTTACAAAAGCATCAAACTAATCAATTATCTAAGGTTTTAGCCTTAGAGTATTGTAGAGTCTCAACTGCATTTAGTTATAAATTAAAGGAAAAGAAAGGTTGACTGCAATAACATTTATACAAGAACAACTAAATGAATGATAACCTTTCTATTAATGAATCAAATATTCTAACTCAAAAATGTTAAGTTAAATAACAAAAGACATCTATGAATTTTGTTGCTTATATATGGTATAATAGTTGCACGAAATATTTATATTATAAAATAGAAACCTTAATCAAAGTAACAACATAATTGACCTTAACAATATTTGAAATTATGACCTCCAAGTTGCATGATAAGTGACCTTAACATTAGGTCACATGCAAAACTTGTGAATTTGACCCTTTATTTATATAATTTAATTCTTGTATATGTATTTATGTTATGAAATTTAAAATCTCAACCAATTGTATAAGATATTTAATTAAACATTCATACAATAAGATTCCTTTTAACAACCATTAAACATGTTGTAGTCAATAAAATAAGATATTAAAATTAAACATAAATAAAATATGTACAAAGGCAAAACTAAATTAAAAGATAACTAAAACAAGTATCAAATAAACTTAAAATTTTAAGAAATAGTAAGCACAATATTTACAGAAATTAGCGTTAGTGTAGAAATAGTAAAACATAGTAAGAAGTGAAGAATTTACATAACATGGAAAATAAAGCACATACTTTACAAAACTTTACAATTATAAAAAGAAATGAAACACTCTAATACAAACGACAGTAAAGGTAAAAATTTAAAATTAATAAGAAAACATAAGCCTAGATGCTAAAGACCATTGAAGGGAGATTTAACCAACAAGGAAACTCCTTTTTAATTGTCTTTTTTCATCCAAGCATGTTTATGCAGGGTGGGATATGCATGAAAAAAGGGAAGGTGATGCACCATCATTTTAAATTGGCCTAAAGTGGACAAGGGATCATATCATGCATAATAGTCACTAGGTCAATACTAACTTTAATGGCAAAACAGAGAAAGAAATGCAATGAAAGATCTAAATCTTTGCTCGACTATAAATCAATGGAGCTCTATGATCACGTTAAAGGAGACACTCAAGAAAGGAAACCTGCAAACCAACAATGACATCACACAAGCATAAGGTTAGTCGCAGGAAGAGGAATTGGGAATAAAAGAAAGAAAATTTTACTACTGGTCATGCTCTCATTCGCAAATGGGAAACATCTAGGTATGCAAAAGAGGGAATCCTTTATGAATTGGAACTTTAATAACAAGAATTAGAACCCTTTTAAACCTTTTTGAATAAAGATTAATCTTTTTCTTTGTTAGAGCAAAGGGGGAGAAATTATTTTTACTAATACAAGTCAAAACCTAAATGACAAGAAGGTTGACAAAGGTAGGCATATTCCATTTTTAATTTTCAATAATGCAAAGGGGGGCCAAGGCATGCAATTATTGAATACAAGAGCACTTGTTGTTTGATTTTATGATAGGTCACAATGTGCATTAATAAGAATTAGGGAGACCCTTTTTATATTGATGTACCCATGTAGTGCCCATATTGTTACTATTGTGCCCCATAGAAGCCCACTATTGTTATTATTGTTATGTCGGCTCTGATTATGTTATGACCCCTTAGACTCCTATATATAGAAAGGAGGTCTTTTCATTTGTATCATCCAAGAATTGTTCATTTATGTAATGTAAAGGAGGTTGCCCCCTCGAAGAGGC
>APFE030054976.1:2474-19059 GCA_000404065.3 Pinus taeda | reverse complement strand
TCAAGCAGGAGCAGCTGCCTCATCATCTACAGCACATCAAGAGGCAGTCCAAACCACAAGCCAAGCTCAGAGCAAAGGCAAGGAGAAGGACATGGAAGAGCAACAGGTACAGCAGGGACAGGTGCAGCCACCCCAACAGGTACAGCAGCAAAAAGAGAAACAGGTACAAGGGGAACAGACAGCAGAGGCCCCAATGGCCACACAGCAGCAGCCAGCACAAATGGCACCCCCCAGGCAAGATTCAAGGATCGACTCCTCCGTCCTCCAAACCCCTCAAAGGGAGGACGTGAACAAAAAAAGAGACAGAGAGATTCCCCTTACTGCATCACCAACCCAAGGGGAGAAGAGGCAAAGGCTAAATCCTTTCTCTGAAGAGGAAATGCCAATGGGGCAGACTTCAGGTACAGGCCTGCCCAGCATGGAGGCCTCAGCCAGCTCCTTCCAACAAGAACAAGACAGGGCAGCAGTAGGAGAAGTTAGCTCCTCAGGTCAAAGGAGGGAAGGTGAGAAAAGCATTAAGCAGCAGTTTAAGGATATCAAAAGCAAAAATGAACCTTTAAAACTGCAATTATATAATCACCTGTTGAAAATGGCCCCTACGAACCAGCAAAGGCTCATGTCTGCATATGATGCACATGAAGGAAAAATGATCATGAGCCATTTTACACCAACAGTGCAGCAACCACAGTCAGCTGCAGATTATATCATGACCAACCTGGAGGTCTTGTCCAAAGACATTCACCCAATGGATCAAATAGAATTGCACAAACAAACGGGTGAGATGGTCTATGCCACATTGGCAGACAAAAACCTGGTGAACTATAGGCTACAAAATAGCCAGAATAACACCGTTGCACAACTTGAGCTGGAAAGGGCTTCCTCTCAAGCTAAAGACAATAGGATCAAAGCTCTGGAGGAAATCATAATCGAGCTTGGACATGATCCTAAAGATGTCAAGGCAGTGCAAGAAATTCTGAAGCTGAGGGATGCTGATATGGCAGCATTAAGAAAGATGTTCAAAATCCCAGCAACTCTTCATCCTCAAACAGAAGAGGTTGCCCAGCTCAGGCAAGAGAAGGATGCAGCTTCTATGCTCATGACATTATACAAAGAGCTCATCCATACTCAAGAAAAGCTGCAGGAATCAGAGGCTACCTTGCAGGCAGCATTACAGCAAAAGGAGGTAGGGCAAACCTCAGAACCTCCTCCACAAACAATAAATCTTGAGGAAATCCCTCAAACCAATGCCCCTCCCAGCCAGTAGGTACAACAGGCAGCACCATCCACCTCAGCACCAAACAACAGAGCAGGCTGAAAGCCTAGACATGCAAAAGCTGAGGAATGAAATTCAAGTCTTGGAGTCTCAGATGTCAGAGCTAAATCAAGCCAAGGACAGTCTGGAAAAAATAAATGAGAAATATGACAAGTCCAAGCAGAATGTGGCTGAAAGAGAGAGGGAGGTAAAGGCCCTCAAGAAAAGGATAACTGAGCTAGAAAAAGAGCTCATACTAGACAAGGTCACATTTGAGCTCAAAAGGGTCATGTGGGACAATATTGGCCAGTCTATCACAGATCAGTGGGAGTATATTGAGGCCATCCATGAGCAGATAACGCTCATTGGAAAAGCACACAGAGAGATACAACGGGCAAGGGCATCTCTAGGCAGTATGCCTGAGATTGCCACTAGAATGATAAATGTGCTAAACTACAGAACAAGCTCCCAGCTCATCAAAATGGGAATTGGAAATAGGACAGAGACCATCTCACTGATAAAAAGGGTCCTGACATTGAGAAACCTGATTCAGACCCTGGAAAGAAGAACCCCGGATATGCAAGCAGACATCAACAAATTCCATAACAGGTTTATGGCATTGCAAAACAGGGGTCTGCCTAGCCTGCTAGAGCCATCAGGAAAGTTGCTCTCACATGAGAAATATGCTAAGAGAGTGAACACTTTTGTAGGAAATCAAATCTCAGAGGCAGCAAGTTCATCAGCAGAAACAGGACCAGTAACAGGGCAGACCCTCTTCAACAGGGTAGAAAGTTTATTTTTTATTATGAATGAAATCACACATTTGTTTGATGAGCCTCCCCATTTTTACAAATACACAGAGGCAGATGAGACCATGGGATCAATTTTGAGGCATCAATTGCCTACACCGGATGTGTGGGAAAATTTGATACAATTACTGTTAAATCAAAGTCAGTAATTATGTTATTACTTTTTTAAAATATTTAAATTTCCATACACAGGAAGATAAAGACACATCAGCAGGTATGCAGAAAGAGGATGAGTCAACTCAGCACAAGTATTCGGCCACCACAGCAGCACTAGCAGTCACAGGTGACAGGGCCGAGAAGCTACAGGAAGACACAGCTGCACAGACACGTCATTCAGCAGTTATAACAAAGCGCTCAACCGACTCCGTGAGCTCCAAAGGTCAACTTGTTCTGACAGGAGTTAAGAGCCTTTAATGTTTCAATAAATATTGTAATAACTTTCTATCTGCATTTTCTGTACGAGTTAAAGAAGATATTTTCCTTCTCAGATGACTCAATGCCTAAGATATTTTGTATGAGACTGTTATATATTCCCCCTCACACTTGTTAGCAGGGGTTGGACATTGGATGTAAAAGATTGTTTCATATCTATTCTGCTCTTCTTTTGCTGTAATCCTCAGAGAAGTAATACAAAGGATGATGCAATTTCCAAAGCTCTGTGTCTCTTGATGTTTTGCTGGTGTTTAGCTGAATGTTGCAGGATTCCTGCGTATCTCATGACTCAATAAGTTTCTCTTGTAACTCTTTGTTATATGTTTGTTGATCTTTCATATATCTTTCATGTTTCCATGTTTAAACAGTTAATAGCAAGGAAAAAGAATAGTTCCAGGACTTAATCACAGATTACCCTGAACCCAATCTAAGCTATTGTGAATGTCCTTTCTTCAGTTATAGTAATGAAAGCGTAATTCTTAACTGCTACTCTTTCACACTATATCATCACAGTGATTTATTGTTTCAGGAATTCAAGTTTTGCTCCTGAGGAATACATCCCTTTCTCACATCCCAGCTTAGTGAAAAATTCTTAATTGCTTTTCACTGGTTGTTCACACTCCATAATCACAATTTAAAGTTTGTTTCATGAAGTATCTAAATGGCCCTGTAACTTCAGTTGCACCAAACTCAGGATTTCGAGAAACCAACAGCCACAGACTCCATTGCCCAATGGATTAATTTTACCTGCAGAAAAACATTTCAAAACTATCAGAAAACATCCTGCCAACCAAACATAAACCAAAGAAACCTTCACTTCATAACTAGCCTAAAATCTCCATAGAACAGAGACAAACCTTAAAAGAGAGAGCCCTCTCTGATTACAGCTGGGCTAGAAGCTGTAATCCAAAGATTGGTTAGTGGTTACCCTGGCCGTATTCCCTTGGGAGTGAAAGGGAACAACCTGGGTGTTAACACTCTATATATCTATATCTTATAGATTCCAATGTTAAATATGAATTACACGAGACAATATAGATTATGACGCTTATTAAATTGGTTTTCATCCTTAATGTTAATTAAATACAATTACTAGAAAAAACTTCTCTATTCATAAACTAGACATATCACCCAACAATTCCCTGATTTTCTGCCATACATATCAATTTACAGCTTCCTCATATTATCAAGTATATCTTGCTTGTAGATCATCATCAATATCTGGGTCCTCAGCACTAGTTGCAGTTACTTGGGCAACTTTGGTCGGTGTTGCAGGTGCAGCCATTGAAGTTGTTGGAGCCTTTATCAGCTGCAATATGTCAGTAAAACATATCATTGAAAGAGAAAAGCAAAGCTAATTCATCTGGAACATGATTTGACAAAAGGAATACATCCATAAGAATAACAAATGAAGAAGAAATCAAACATGAGAATTGATATCAATTCCAATCTCATTTGAAACTTGACTAACAAGTTCTTATGTTTCTTTTTCTTATTCATATCCTTCCAAAGCATCATCAATTGAATCATCTTGATAGAAATTTGTTGTTGGTCGAGACTCCCATAGCGAATCTGCACACTTAATTTCTAGGTCAATTGTACCATCCAAGTTGTAGTCAACTGACATACCTGGGAAATGATAAGTAGTCCCATCCGGATCCCAATGCCAGTATGGGCTTCAGGTATTCCCAGTGCTTGGAAGCTCTTGTGGAGCTTCTCCCAGGTCCACTACCATCTCCATAGCCCACTCCATCAAGTACCAACTCAAAACCTCTCACCATCCAACCCCAAGAGAGGGATTGAATGTAAGAACTCCCATACATAGGAAAAACCCTCCATCCTGCAAATGTTGCACTCTGCGCCACTCATGTCGCCTCATCTCATGAAGCCTGATCAACACATAAAATATGTCGAGGTGGCTCTGCCTCTCCCTCTCCAAGGTGCAGAGGTAAACTACTCATGCTACAAGCCCCATCTATGTATGTCTGAAGAGGGCTGCTTTGATGCTCTATTGTGCACTCTTGTTGTACCATTTCAGAATCTAACCATTCCCCAACATGAGTGATTTTGGCCATAGACTCTGCACAAACCACTCTCATGTCATCCAACTCCTCGTTTTTCTGTAGAATGGCCCGTCATACTGTCGTGGCCTTCTATCTCAATGCTAGAAATTCATCCTGAAACTCATGAAACTGTCGTGGGTATCTATCACCTGCAGACTCGGTTACAACTCTGGACACCTCAGCAACTATCGGCATCTCATCCATGAGTAGAACCTCCTCAACAGATGGCTCTATCCTCTCCACCAAGGTGTCAACTAGGGCTATCAAAGACGTCTCTAAGAATGGTGACTCCAACACCACCTCAGGTATATCAATGTGATTCTCACCATCCTGTGGGATCTTAGCATCATGCTCAACCTCCTCCTTTCAGGCTTTGGATATCTAAAGCCAAGTATCCACTAGCAAAAGCCCCCCCTGTTCTCACCCTCTATCTATCCTTGTCCTGCCTCCTCCTTTTCAAGGGATCTGGTGCCTTGATTCTGTCGACTTTCCCAACATGATGTATATGGTTGTTGTTGAGGAATCCATGGAAAATTATATCTTAGAGATTTTTCTTTAAACTTATTGATAATTTTTAATTTGTCTTGTTTATTTATTATGCTTATCATTTTTATGTTAGTGCTTTCATCAAACAATTATCAAAAACATAATATCAACAATAGAACAAGTGCACAGTAACATAAGATCAAAAATAGAACAAGTGCACAGTATGTTGGCTCCAAGCCAGGGAAAAAACTCTCCTCTTGAGAGTAAAACCCTTGAATCTCTTCTTATAGATGTTTAGTAGATGAAATTCCAAGACCCTTGATAAAACTTTTGACTAAAGATTACCTTAAATACGCTTGTCACTATCCCTTGCACTATCACTGCCTTTGGTCTTTACGACATTGTACTCCTTGTCTTCGACCTTCTCACCATTCACTATTTCTTAAATGGATCATTCAAAACTTTACTGACACGCAGACTTCATTATGAGACTGTATTGTATCCAAGCTTCAATATTTCTCTGTGATCTTGTATAACTTCCACCGAGAGAGTAATCATGCTTCACTAAGAGACTATGGATGCCCAGTCAAGAGACAATAGTATTGAACCGAGAGAATATATATTTGTGGATGCCTAACCAAGAGATAATAGTAATGTACCGAGAGATGATATGTATCTTAAAAATGGGCTGCGGTCATGCGTGAACTTTATGAAGAGACAGAGACTTGCCTCTTCATTACTTGACTATGGTCTTGGGTATCATTCACCGAGGAATAGTGTAGGCTTCTTCACAAGGAGACTGTGGTTCTATAATACTTCACCTCTTCTTTTCTTCTACGAATTCATCTGAAGTTACTGTCTTGAAATGTCACTTTATGTGCTATACATATAGGTCAATGTTGACGTATATTAGGCTGACAAGCGAGCCATAGATTAGGCCAACTTAAGGAGACCACTATGTATGTCATTCAAACGACTAGCAAGGGATAATGACAGTAGTTTCATTAAAGCATAAATCCTTTGACATGACTATAATAATACTTATGTTTAAGACACAAAAAGTCCTAAAGAAATCAAGAATATGTCTTTCTCCAATGATAAATGCATATTTCTCATGAAACGCATGATGCAAGGAACACAAAATGTCTTCTTGTCATAATATTATATTTTACATGTCATAATGAAAAATGAACCTAGTTACGTTTTCTTCAACAGTTGTACCCCCACAACCTGCTCACCACTAACGTCTCTATTGTAAGGGTGAGGATGGATCTGATCTATCACCCTCCTCAACTTGGCCAACCTCTCATCATCCCAACTGATTCCACCCCGGAATATTTGCAAACTAGATTTCCCTTGAGCCATGGGTTTGTCTCAAGTTTCACCCGTCACTTGGCACTCATACCCAAATCTCCCATGCTCTTGTTAGCTACCCAAAATAGGTCAATATCAAGGCTCTATTACCACCGTAATTTTCCTAACTTAATCAAATAGTGATATCTAAAGAAAAACAATTATCAACACAAAAAAATTTAACAAACAACACATGCTCATAAAAACTCCAGAAATAAAACCAGTTGAGCCATTTCATTAATTAATGGAGAAGTACAATAGTATCGATAAATGCACTTGGGCTTGCCTCAATGAAAGCATGACAGAATCTAGGTGATGAGACAATGATATCAAGCACTGGAAAATGTTTTCTCCTCTAATGTTCTGCACTGCCTAGGAAACTACATTGTTGGCTGGAAAGGAACTACAAGAAACTCCACTTTTGTTGCTCATAAAATGCTACAATGTTAGCCCCAAGCTCCTTGACCAAAACCCACAAAAACCCAGAAATGGTTTGGCCTGATTATGACCTCCCAAAATCGATCCCCAGAGGCATTGTGTAATCCCCAACAATTTTGCATTGTCTACTACAAAGATACAGATGAAAACTCCACTTCTGGTGCTCAACAAATTCTAAAACTTTATATCTAGGATCCTTGACAGAAACCCAAAAAAAATCATAAATGTTTTGGTCGATTTTAACCTTCCAAACTCGGCCTCCAATAGGCCCTATGCTCTCCAGATTGCTCAAGGAATACGACCTACAAGGAACACCAAGAAATCCTCCTCCAGGCTTCAAAAATGCAGCAATCACCTCTCCAAATATTTCCCTTAACCTCCATGGTGAACTTCAGCCTCAAATACTAATACTCTACCCTCCACATGAGCACCCAATGTTACCTCTATGCTGGCCCAGGAAGTGCGAAAGCCACCCTCCAAGGTAGCACACTCCTCCACCTCAAAAACTCTCCCAAATTCCAACAATCCCCTTATGCCTCCTCTCCGGAAAATCTCTCGCCTAAACTCCACTACAAGATACCACAAGCAAAATTGGCCTCCTCTTCACTGTGTTCTCCAGTAATACACACCACCTAGAGATGAATGTAATCGTTGGAAATAAAAATGAGAACTTCAGCCTCAAATACTAATACTCTACCCTCCACGTGAGCACCCAATGTTACCTCTACGCTGGCCCAGGAAGTGCAAAAGTCACCCTCCAAGGTAGCACACTCCTCCACCTCCAAAACTCTCCCAAATGCCAACAATCCCCTGATGTCTCCTCTCCTGAAAATCTCTCACCCAAACTCCACTGCAAGATACCACAAGAAAAATTGGCCTCCTCTTCACTGTGTTCTCCAGTAATACACACCACCTAGAGATGAATGTAATTGCTGGAAATAAAAATTAGATCCTCCTCCTGAATAAATGAAGAAAAACCTTCCTAGGTTGGCACTCGAAGTCCCCCGAAGAAAGGGTGAGCTCCTCACTTGAATAAATCTTGCTAAACAGCGAGTGACTTGGCTAAGAAGACAACCAAAGAGAAATTCGATATGCGAAAGATGAATGAAATGAGGAGAGCTTCCTTCCTTATATAGATTTCGTGGAGCACTTTTCCCTCCAATTTTACCTCCATCTTGGGCCCTCACTTAACCACCTCCATGCAAACTGAACTAGGGAGTGAGTATTTCCCTAGTGTGGGTGGTCCCCATGTGTAATTTAACCACAACAAAATAACTTATCCTAACTCTAATCTCGTAATAAAAATCGAATGGGCCCCACTATCTCCAAAATTGGCCCCAAAATGCAATAATTAGTCTTGTCACAAATTAATTTAGGAAGGGACATGACAACTGCGCAACCCTTTCTAGGGGATCCAAATTACTGCCAAATGCAACTTTTGGCCTCTCTACTCAGTGTTGGATCTTATCTTCCCTATTTCAAAATCAATGCTCTAATATAATGTGAAAATTCCTAATCCTCAAGGAACCCCTATTGCAACAAATTTGAATCTACTTCACCTACTTGATTTTAATATACATTATCAAGTTATTCTCTGAATACTGAAGCAAATTAGCTCAACAAACTTCACTACTTTAAATATTTGATTTCATGAAATAAGAAACTGAGAAAAGAAAAAGATACATAGGACACAGTTATTTTTGGATTGACCCTCGGAAAAACCCAATGCGGAAAAATCGGTGCAGCAGCTCTGATGGTTTTCTATTATTACGCAGTAATTATTCATACAATTGTTGGTAGCCCTCTCGGAAAACCAGTGACAAAGAAAATACAATGGCAGAAAATCTGACTGAGTTTTATCTCACTTCACCCGACAGATTTTGACTGATCCAGAAACAAGACTAGCTAACCCCGACTACTTTTGTGATGGCGTTGTGTAGGCCCTGTGTCATCCCTGCACTGGCTCTTCTACCCACTACATCAGCTTTCTCGTCTGTTTTGGCAGTTTCCTAGAAGTTTCGGCTTTCTACATGGAAGGCAGCTTTCTCCTCTACACTGACCCTTCTGGCTCTACGTCAAGACTACATGGGCCCAAATTGGCCCAGCATCAATCCTCTTGGTTGTTGTGGTGCCTTCACAAGTTTCTCTCTGCCTCTCTGTCAGTATTCCCGAACTATCCCTGCCCCTCAGTGGCAAGATCTCCCCAATCGATTTTCCTCCTGAGAACTTCTCACCTCAGAAAATCGATTTCCTCAACCTCCTTCTTATACTTTTCTCATTAAGACTTCAACGACCGAGATTAAGTCTTTAATCAATGGATGAGATTAAAACATGACTTGATCTGCCTTCTAGATTATTCTCACCCATATTTTGATTGGTACCCACTAATATTTTAATTTTCCTAAGTTTAGACTTAGGAACCCCATTAAAAATATTAATTATTTTATTAAAATACAATCCAAGTGGAATTTCACCAAACGGTTTCTAAGTTATTTATAAGTCATGATCCTTAGGCTCTCCACCAATTTTCATGGATAGAGCACATCTGATGCTACCAAAAACTAATAGAACACCCGTTCGTTATAGACCCTCAATAATTACCCATTTATGCGACACAAAATATGATCTAGTAGACTAAGTGACTTGTAATAAAATAATCTAATCAAATAGTTAGAATTATTCCCAAACCACTTTTACAGGGACTCAATAAATAACGCTAAGACTCATTTAAAATCCTGAAGACAAAATCCACCCTAGCTTTGGGGTGAAGCTGGAGGGAAAAACTTTGTTGATCATCAATGTTTATAAACACATGAATCGGTAAGACTAAAAACCTCCAAGGAAATAAATTATCATCAGAAAAATAAATTTACCTAGGTTGTTACATACATTTGTCTTACAAGGATCATTTACATTACAAATGCAAAATGGGTTTACAAAACTCCAATGTAAATATAGTTGATAATGATGAATATGTGGATCATATGAGTGCTCAGACATGATGGAAATCCATGTGCAAAAAAATGTACAACTATGGGTTAGCTGACATGGAGTGGTCAACGAGACCATAGCAATATCAATAGACGCGTCTGACACTATGTTACTCCCTATGACTAGGATGCATGGTGTTCAACCACTTGATATGGGATCAAGTCCGATGGTTATATAAACTGAATTTTTGTCAGTAGAGAGTAGCAAGGTCTTATGACTCACTCTCAATCAGTTCTTCTTTATTATTTATTTCAGTTTTCAGCAGAGCATAGCAGATACAGAGATGGTTCATGATGACAGTATGGCATGATGATCTATGATTGGAAAGTGGAATTCTCCCTAGTTGAGAGGGAGTGTTAAAATTGGAAACTAATGCCAAATTCCACTTTGGACAACTCCTATGAGGAAGATTATTGAAGCATTGAATTCCTCTCTTCGAGAGGACCAAAATCGATCTAAATATCGTCAAATTTGAATAAGTAGAAGTGGGATTATAAATTTATTCTCTCACTCAAAAATTATTCAAGGTCGTCCTTATCTCTATGTTAGCTCAACAATCCAAACGACATGTCTCTTGACCCCCAACAACTCTTATATATAGAAGTTTCATCCAACCTCTTTTGGCACATTAAAAAAAAGGTTGATTATGTCTGGGACAGTCAAGCTTTTGGAGGAAGATAAAGGGCTTTGCTTTTAGGTCTCTCTTCTACAACAGGGGTCGAGATTCTTTTATTAGGAAAGTCGCAGATCTAAATGGAAATTTTGGGTTGTATTCATCATCCAAGTGTAGTAATTTTTTTTTGTTTTGGGGCCACAGGTCAGGGAGCATGTACAGTGAAATATCAGGATCCATTTGAGTTTGTTTAGGGTTGTGTTACCTCTATAATGTAGGTCATAGAGGGTCAAGTTAATTGGAGGAGATATGTGCAATGTAGGTGCCTATTGGAGCTGCATACTGACACAAATAAGGGCCGCAGACTTTCCTATAGTGATAGTATGTGTACAACCCTCGTTTAAGAAGGTTGAAAGGTGTATCACCTTATTTTGGCTAGGTTGCAATCGAGGGAATATATATTGAAGTGTTGAGACCAATATTGAAGCATAACGTTGGGGTTCACAATAGTGTATGAGGTTGTTGTAAAGCCCTAATCATAGGACGAGAGGCCTGATTCTAGACTATCTTTCAAAGTCATAAAAGGGAATTTTATTGTTTTCCCTTTTGAGCCACAACTAAAATAATGTATCATGTGAAACATGATGAACTGAAGAAACCCTAATCAGATCAAGATACTTATGCAGTATGTCATCACCTTATGAAGCCTCCAATCGGCAAGTCACTTTGAAGTGTTGTACTCTCTCTCTCTTCTGAACATTTGATATTAATAATAAGAAGATTTGATCTAGGGTTTTCCCTATCTTGGGTGTTTTTCATGGCTTGGGCCATAACTTTGTGTTCTCTTATCTTGGCTTGTCTTCTGCACTTACATTTAATGTTCTTTCAGTGGTTACTATTATATGATGATGATGATGATGGTCAATGTGATGATAAGATAATGGGCTAATGATCTCATGATGTAACTAACCTAAGAAAAGAACATGTTAAGCCAAAATTAATAGGTTCCCATTATCCATATTTGTGAATGGAAGAGGAACTCTTCCTCCTCAAGATCCTTTAAATCTTCTGGTTGGATCTTTGTAGTCATGATCGTAGAACAAGGTTTTTCATCGATGATTCACTTTCCATCATCTTATTCTCAGTCAAAATCAAAGCCAAAGTCCATTATTTTTCTTAATCTAAGCCAACAATGATTGTTTTGAGCAACATTCAACATTGTTGTGTAAGGGAGTTGTATGGAACTCACACCACATTTCAGTGTCCTTTTTCGACTTACCATTACCCTTTTTTCCTGTAACTTGGTATGGTTTTCTTGATGTTGGATCTCCTTGCTTTGTCCCTTCTGCAAGTTTGAGCCACATTTTCTAAGCTTATGTTGTAGTGGATTCACAAACCCAAACTCCCCTTCATTCCTTTACCTCAATTTTTGCTAAATTTTGATAGCATATAAATAGGCAGCTCCAAATGAGGATATGTCCAAGAAATTCATCTCTATTTGAATGTACCTATGTAGGAAACTGTGGTACTTCAAAACCAGGTGCCAATTGGAATCTCTAATACCTAGCTTTGAGAGAAAGGTGTGGTAAATATTGGTGTACTTGGGCACTGTCTAGTCTCTCTCTTGTTATAGAGGTTTTTGTCTCATGCATTGGTCATTATATTTCCCTAGATGGTGTAATTCCTTGAGGGTATAAAAATTATATTCCCAAGTGGTTCTAGTCTTGAATATAACAAACTCACATTCATTGTCTCTCTCGTAGTAACCCTCTCACTAATATTTGACATGGGGAAGGGCTTTTAGGAGTGCAAAGGTGATCTTTACATTGTTAATATTTTTTGGATAGAGTAATATCCTTCTAATATATCCAACCATTTCCCCAAAGCATTAGAATCTACTGGCTTTCAAATAAGGAAAAACTTAACATGTACCTTGAATGATGTCACATCTCCAAAATTTCCACTTGTTGAAGGTGCCTTGGTTGTTGTAGGCAACTATCGAAGGCCCTGGGTGAAATTGTCCATCATCTCATTCCATTGCTTTCCAAGAGCTTCCTTAAGCAATAAGCTCCATCATCTCTATTTTCCTCCACCATGAGAGCCTACTTGGGTTAGGGAGAGCAATATTTTCCCAAGAGAAACTATCTTAAGACCCAACGCTTTGTACCCTAACCTCGTCAAGGACACGCACTGAGAAACACATGAAGCAAACTGATCAGATACCATTAATTCAGGTTGTAAAAGGAATGAAAAGAAAGATAAGAAAGGAAATGAAACACACACAAATAAATATAACTAAAAGCATAGTGTTGGGATAGGGTCGCCTAGGGTCAATTTTGGGGCAAAAGCCCAAGTTTTGGGTAGAAAACCCAAGTTTTGTTATGTAAAGTGTAAAGTCTCCGCAAGTTGTGGTCACAGGGTGCATAGATAGTAAAGTGCCATAAAGGATTTTTCCCTTCTTTTATGTAAGTTGTGTTAGCTTTAATAGATCTACCCATGGTCTGCAGACCATGGGATTGAATTAAAGGAGAGTCTTAGAGAGTCTAAGGCAGTTAAGTTAAGTTCATTGATGAATGTAATGGGTCATTAAGAAGTGAAGAGTGAAGAGTCTTAGAGTACGAGAGAGGCTCTGCAGCTGAGTGCGCAGAGGCCTAGAGTAGAGTCTGCCGCTGAGTGCGCAGACCCCTGCAGCTGAGTATGTAGGGAAGTCTCGAGTCTGTAAGTAAAAATGAAGTATCAATAAAGAGATTATTCCATAAATATCTATGTTTTGTCCATTTACTCCTATTATGGATGAATGTGTTTATGTTATGATGAATAATGGGGTTATGATTTAATATTGTATTAATGCGCGATTCTACATGTTTTACGTTGTTATAAGAACGCAAGTAATAATATCTATTTATGCGAAGAATGTCTTAATTCATGCTAAAGATATTAGATAATTAGGTCGATTTGGGTAAATACAAAACTAAGGATAATTACAGAGACGCATAAGTAGTGGATTCACCTGTTTAAGGTCTGCAAAAGACAGTCGTAGACCTTCGCAAAGGTCTAGAGGCTGGTAAGAGGAAGTTATATCGATAATCTTTAAGGGCTTATCGACCTGCACAAAGGCAGGTTGAGGGCATAAAATGACATCACACTCATGTCTAAGTGTGGAAACTTAGTTCCAACATCCCCCCATACTGCTTCGGGTGAGACTTTAGTCTGTGCTCCATGAATTGAGGCTGAAAGAGCCAGTAATGTAGGGATTTATTTGGGAAACTTAACTTTGAACCTGGGTCAGGACCCACTAAGCCAAAAAATGGTTTCATTGCTAGGAACAGGATCTACATAAAGAGATGTGTGATGTCGCATCACTGGAATCCAACAAAGAAATAAATTGAGGACTGGTTGGATAAAAAGATCCACTAATTCGCGGCGCAAGAAAACATAAATCCACGATTGACGAAAGAATAGTGGTTGGATAGGTATCTATACACAGATATAAATGAGATTTTCTTTTGTTCCTTCACGATCGAGCTATACGAGTAGATCACTAAACTAGCAAACAGACAGGGAAGGTGGAGTCTTGACGGTCCAATAGTGTGGACCTTAGAGCTAGCACGAGATTGGGAGCCTTTGAATATAAGATCACGCACGTCATCAATCACTGGCTTGATTGTCTCATTGGAGGTTTTGTGAAAGAGTTCATGGTCGATACCTTGGCTAGCTACAGCGAAGCAGAGTAACGCTTCTTCAATGAACCGCAAGGTAAGTATTTGAGATCTTGGAATACTTGGATTAAAATTCTCCTGTGTGAAAAGTGGGTTATGCAACTCCCTTGATGTTTGGATCTACGTGAAGTGGAAAGCTATTCAGGGATAGAAGGGGAACAGGTTTTGAATATAGCCTGCTGATTGAGCCTCCTCTGAGTGATGACGAAGGAGCAGCACAAGCTTCACCACAAAGTGATGTCTAGTTTATAAGGCAAAGGTTCCCGCGAATACCCCATCCACCCACACCACCTCCATCTTCACATCCACCACATACACCTTCACCCACATCGCCACCACCTCCACCACCATTCAATATGGTGAATACAGTAAAGTTTCCCATTTTCAAGGGCTTGGGAAATGAGGACTCGGACCAGTTTTGGTTTGTTGTGAAGGCTGTGTAGCAAGCCCAAAACATTACAAATGATCAGATGAAGAAAGAAATGTTGGTTCCTGCTTTACATGATCGCGTACTAACGTGCTACATCAAGTGCTGCACTGATAACCTGATAGTTGCATTGGAAGACATTTAGACTGTGTTGTAGGTTTTAACCCCGTACAGAAATTACCTGGATACAAATTCTAAAAACAAAGAAAATAAACAATGCGAGAGCATAACACATAAAACACATATGCATAGAGATTTTCCCCTCAATCCCAAAATCGAGACTACCAGCTTGATTTTTCATTATATTTCTTTCAATGCTACAATATATATTTATACATGTCGAAGCATCCAATACCATGGACCGAAAAACCATCGCGTCCAAAACCATGGACCAAAAAACCATCGCATCCAAAACCATGGACTGAAAACCATCGCATCCAAAACCATGTGCAAAAAATCATGCACAAAACCATAGGATGTCCGCCCAACCTAACATAGGGTCCAAAAACAAAAAAAAATTGGGGCGTTGCCCCGGACCCCATAGAGTGGGGTTACCTGCACCCCTCAAACCCCCTGTGACTCCACCTTCTATGCAATCGGCGCAACGAAGGGGGGGCTCCACCCCCCTTCTAACCCCCCAGTTAACTACATGGGCTAGTTATGGAAAGAATATAACACAACCCAACATTCTCCTACTTGTTGTTTTCTTTCCACAGAGAGCCACAAGAGAGCTTAGTCATTTATCCAACCCTGCAACACCCATTGTTTCTCTACACCAAGAGAACTTCTCAGAGCTCACAAATTTTATCAATGCGTCTGCATTATTCTTCAAAGTGTCCACCTTTACTAGCAACACCTTTTTGTATTCTATCATATCCCTCACAAAGTGATATTGAACATCAATGTGCTTTTCCTTTGAATGATATGCAGGGTTCTTTGCTAAGAAAATTTCACTTTGGCTGTCACAGCCTATCCTTATATCTCCTTGTACTAACCCCTTATTTGAACACAATATCTGCAACCAAACTGCTTCCTTGCTTACATGAGTGGCTGCCATGTATTCTTTCTTTGTATTTGATAGTGCCACTACAAATTGTTTCTTAATCATCCAACTAACTGCACCTCCAAATAGGTTAAACACATACCCACTTGTAGATCTTCTCTAATCCAGATCTCTAGCCCAATCTGCATCAACAAAGCCACGAATATCCATCACTCTATCCAATATTGGTCTTCCTTGGTAGCACAAATCATAATCACTAGTGCCACGCAAATACCTGAAAACCCGCTTTACTATTGTCCAATGCTCCTTCCCTGGTTTTGACATAAACCTACTCAATACTCCCACTGCATGTGCAATGTCTGGTCTAGTACAAACCATCGCATACATCAGGCTATCGACTACACTTGCATAAGGAACATGGGACATGTCCTCTTCCTCTTCTTGTGTCTTGGGACATTGTTCAGCAGATAACTTTACACCTACAAGAATAGGAACCTTCACCGGTTTACTATCCTGCATATTAAACCTCTACAATATTGTCTCAATATACTTCCTTTGGTTTAACGAGAGCTTCCTCTTTGTCCGATCTCTTTTAATTTCCATGCCCAAAATATAGTTTGCAGCACCAAGATCTTTCATGTCGAATTTGGAGGACAAATGGGTCTTCAAATCCTGGATAATTTCGTTGTCATTTCCAACCAACAACATATCATCCACATACAAGACCAGATAAATAACACGGTCACCAATTAATTTAAAATACACAAAATGATCTACTTTGCTTCTGGTGAAGCCAAGTCCCCGTATAAATGTATCAAATTTCTAATACCACATCCTTGGTGACTGTTTTAACCCATACAGAGACTTCTTTAACTTACATACCAGTTCTTTCTTACGCTTCACCACAAAGCCTTCAGGTTGCTTCATGTAGATCTCCTCTTCCAAATCCCCATGAAGAAATGCTGTCTTCACATCCATCTGTTCTACCTCAAAATCAAA